>JAJMRT010000178.1:0-39987 GCA_030558065.1 Geotrichum phurueaensis
GAAATAATAATAATAATAATAATAATAATAATAATAATAATAATAATAATAATAATAATAATAATAATAATAATAATAATAATAATAATAATAATAATAATAATAATAATAATAATAATAATAATAATAATAATATATATAGGCTAGAGCCCAATACCTGATCGGGGTTGGCAAGGGCTCTCTTCACATCCCTAAATGAAGCCTCTATTTCAAAAAGTTTCTTTCGTAAAGTAGCATTTTCTTGCAAAAGTTCTGAAACCAATATATTTTTGAAGCACTGGTCTTTTCTTCTCCAGCTCTTTCGAGTTGATGAAGTAGAAATTTCAGTCATTCTTGCCTCAATTTCTGACTCTTTGGGCACAGCATCCTTTGGGTCGACTATATCATGGTGCATCTGTCTTCTGTACTCAGCCAATGCACTATCTAAACTCTTTTTCCAATAATCCACATTTTCTCCAACCTTCTATAATAGTTTTGGGGCAGTATGCCTCGTTTCTGATTCTCATATAGGTCTCCAAAAAATGCGCCTTCGTGGGATGCAACCCAACGCCAAAATTGTGAGAAATCTGTCTTCTGAACAAAACTTTTGCATAAACAAAGCAAGGATGTTGATCGTATGAAAAGGAAAATATAAAAGAATAACTTTTTTGCTCATTAGTTTGTCGATAACTCGGTCTGAAGTGTGTGACAGATGTCCATCCATCAATAGGAGCGACCAGTTGTCTTCAGATGAAGGAAAATGATCTGAAACCCATTCATAAAAGATCTCTTCGTTTATAAAGCCTGAAGAAGATGTTGTGGTACGATAATCTTCAATGACAGTACCCGGAAACCAGGTTTGCATCTGATAAACTCCCTTATAGATCAGGAGGGGTTTTCCAACTTTGCCAGCTTGAGATATCATTTCCAAAGCCGTCACCAACTCACAAGAATCATAAAAAATGATATAAGAAGCACCGTTAGAAACTAATACTTAAATATCTTTTGTTGTTTCTCCAATTTTAAACCCAGCTTCATCGAGATTCCAGATGTTCTCAGGGAGAATGTTGAAGGTGTCGATATAGTAGGCATACAACCTGAAAAAGAGTGAAATTAACTCTGTACCATTCTCTCGGACCCTCGGCAAGTCAAGGTGTTTAGCATTTTTTAATTTCAAAAATTTGCAACGGGACAAAAACCCGAGAAGCCATCGGTTAGATAGCGGTACCGGACTGTCGGACAGAGACTTTTTGGTTTTAAGTTTTCCAGCCAATCTTCTTGTCTCCATTCTGCTCAAAGGAGTTTTTCTTTAAGCTAAAAATATTAGACGCCCTTTCAACAATTGCTCTTGATAATTTGAAAGCGATCGCTTGTTTTCTTGGGCATCTTTTCGAGATCCAATTCCATGGAGTCGACTGTAAAGAGTGGAGAAGGGTACTCCAAATTCATCTGCAGTCTTTCGTAAAGATTTTGTGTTTGATGGCAAAAGGATTACCTCCACAGCCTTCCTGAGTCTCTCTTCTTGATTTTCTTTCATTTTGCAGAAAAAAATATAAAGATCTGGAGTATTTACGTCTATTTATATAAAAATATATATTTTTCAATTTTGACAAAATATTTTCAAGTTACCTGTTCAGGAATATACCCGGATCAGGTATTAGGCTCTAGCCTATACAGGGATATAATGATGAAATACTGCGCTTGTGCTTGCTTCAAACAGACCGCATGTTGATCTATTGAATCTTTTCAGTACAAGTGGTAGTAATAGGCAGCTAGTAAAATCGTGTTTATTGTCTCAACCCTCATCAATTTAATGAGCCTGACTATGTTTGCTATAGATATACATCTGGGTTTCGTTCCAAAAACACACCGTATTATTGATCTACGGTATTGATTCTCTTCAGTGGGGTGGTAGAAAGATAGATAAAAAGTTGAGTTAATGTTTCTAGCACTTATGATAAATGAGATTGACACTAATTAAGCCAAGTACTCAAAAACCATATAACACTCTCTCATGTGAGGGGTCAGAAGGAATCTCTCACTGCTCTTTTACTTTTTTGGCAGAAAAGGGCGGTCAATCTTGATAGTACCGTTAACCTCGTGATGTCAATAACAACAACCGATCCTACCGATTTCATTTATTTGCTTTACTTTTATTATTATTCTTGTCATGTATTATTATTATTATTATTAGTTGCCTTTTCTTTATTTATTTAATTTTGATAACTAATATGGGTGTTAAATAGCCCAGTGATATCTCAAAATGTTCACCCCGAGCAGCATGACTAGTACAACATCATCCAGCTCCAAGTTATTGGAAACAACATGACAAATTATTCTATTTACAACTTGTTTACATTTAAATTCAAAACACGCGTTCTTTCTTCATGCATCTCTCGGGTTCCTTTTAATACGATCCTTGGCAATTTTTTTCAAAAGCCTATGACGATATCACCAGGGTTGATCATCAAGATTGCCAAAGCGTTCAACAACTACTACCACTAATATCACCTTAATGACAATGATAATCCTACAAGATATCCCTTTTTCTTTGGCTTTTTTTTAGTTTTGTTTTTTTCAATACTTTTTTGATTTTATATGTTGCTCATTAATAAAAACACACACTACACTTAGTTGTACTGGGGTTGGAAGTTACCACCAGCAGTCTCCTTGTTCTCTCTTCTCTTGTAACCCTCACCGTCGTTGTTTCTGGGGCGTCTCTCGGGACGGCCACCAGTGGGCTGGGGGCGAGCGGCCTTCTTGTGGGTGGCAGGAACGACACCGTTGGGGAGACCCAACCAGTTTCTAAGGTACTCAACACCAGAGTCAGTGAGAGTGTAGTAGTAGTATTGCCACGAGAATCTGGTCTTGGCGTAACCCTTGGAGGTCAAGGATTGAAGAGCCTTGATGACGTAGAGGTTTCTAGTATCAATATCGGTGTGGTTGATGTTGAAGTCCTTTTGAGCAACAACAACGCCCTCTGAAAAAAAAAAAAAAGTTAGTACTTGTAGAAAAATGAAAGAAATCTTGTCTGATGTATGCAATAAAGAAATGAAAAAAAGAATGAAACAGTCCATGAGGTTAACAAAGATTGATATTGATATCAGATCAGAAGGTCGCGTCGTCAATGAAAAAAAAGTACTGAAATTTTTGATGATTTTCACTGGTTATAATTTCAATCAAAATTTGAAAAATAGAGTCTGCCTTCTCTATCTCAATATCACCCCAAAATACCAAGTGCGCAAAATGGCCTTCAAAAGTCGTCCAGTTGATTTAAAACTTGTTTTCTAATTTTCCATGCGAATATCAATCATTCTGTCGTATACTGTCGCCCTCAAGTCTGATACAATATATCACTTGTCGCTATTCTTTTGACATAATCTCTACCACATAACAACATCTGAAAACAAGACAATAAAAGAAAAAAAATAAAATAGTTACCTTGGAAGAGGTAGGAGTGAATCTTTCTGCGTTCTTCGGAAGGAATCAACATGGTGACTTAAGTATTAGTTGGCTAGGTCGAAAATTCGGTCAGTCGCTCAGCTAAGAAGAGTGAGAGAAAAGGGAAGGAGAAAAAATTTGAAAAAAAAAAAGAGTGAGAGGGAAAAAAAAAAAAAAAAAATTTGCCTGAAAAATTTTTTCGCTGGGTTATGTGGATGTGTGCCTACTACTACTACGACTACTGGGGGAAATCATATAGTAAACCACTTTTCTACATAGTAAAATTTGGCTGGGGTTTCGAGAGTAGCGTACTTTTCTACAGTACTTTTCTCATAGCAAAAGTTAAGGGCAAGGGTTGTTCCTTTTAGACCTTTGATTTTTAATTTTTCTTTTTTTTCTTTTGGCTTTGAAAAAAAAGTTATTGAAGCAGGCACCCCTAACCCTTTTAGTTCATTTTCAGAGTGATCAAATGTTCACTATTAAGTCAAAATTAACCTTCTACTTTAGGAAGGTTATAATAGCAGTCACTCCGTTCATACTGAATCTGTAGTCTCTCACTGGGACCTTGCTTGACTTCAACCTGATCCGGTACATACAGATAAGCTCAAGATACCGTTGCCACACTTACTTCTCTTCAAGGTTGCAAGCTCCTTAAATGAAAAAAGATACCTTCTTATTTTTTGTCAACTCCATAATGATATTAAGGAGCTATTATCGTAATCAAGAACTTGAAAGATCAAGAGCTGTTGCTTTAGTAGCCATGAGATAAGCACAATTGCACATATCCGCTTAGTAATCACAAGTGTCTCGTAATCGAGATAAATTTTGTAGTACCAAATTTCAATTATTGTGTTTTAAATAATTAAGCAATATCAATCGTTTGTAGGACCTTTCGTACTAAAACAGAGCGGTAAACATAATCGGCTTTGTTGTCACTGTTACTGTTTACTTGTTGTACCACAGTTCTAGTGTGTATGTGAGATATCGCATATTCTCGTCAACTCTTAATATAGAACAAAATCAAGAAATAATTAAACCAGAGATTGTCTTCATGTAATTTCGTATTTTTACAACGGGGTCGATCTCAGTTTTTTTTTATGTATTCTTATGAACGTTATATAGCTGAGACATATATAGTACGTTCCTTATTCGGTAATAATTCAAAAGCTTAGATTATCTAGATAAAAACCAGTGGCAACTACCAAAGATTCAAAAGTAAAAAAGACAACGAATAAGCTCATCTCTCCTCTTTGATTTCGAACCCCTTGCATCAGATCTGACGTTGTCAGTCCCAGTAGAATATATACAGCTTGTTCTTCTACCAACCATTATTAAATCCCAGGTTCCCTGCTGCTTTACGCACAGTTTTTAACTGACACAGCTCATACAACTATCTATTCAAACACAATTGGCCACCAATTATGGTGCAGCTTAACGGAGAGGATGTTCTTACAGCACTGCCAACATTCCGGACACGGCAGTCCAACACTATCATTGATCACCACCCTAGTCTCAGTATGTTACTTCTCTAGTACCCCTCCCATGCCATTTTATTTTTTCATCAAGATCGAGGTACTAATGTATATATTTTCTCTACAGTCAGAAAGCGGCCGCTTCACCGCCGGATTGTTGTGGGCATTTGCGACGGCTGGAAATACGTGACGACGCACCGAATCTTTCGGATCCCCAAGCTCAACTGGCTCATAATGCTTTTGCTAGGCGCATTTTTGATAAAGCTTGTAATTTCTTTTAATCGGCTTTATCAGCGGCAGGCGCTGCTAACAATGCTAGTCTCAAATCTTTTGCTTTATGGACTTGCCGACACCCTAGCGCAAACACTGGTATCTGTCTTGCAGTTTGTTCCTGCGACAAACGATGCTCACGCCATCAAGTTTGTGCTGGAGCGGGAAGCCGTCGATCAGTTTGATCTTGAGCAACAGCAGCAGTTTGGTGTGGAGGATGATTATTACGAAGATGATGTCAACGACGCCGAGGACCTGGTCGAGCTGGGGCTCGTGTATGACGACGACGGGTTTAGAAACCTTGACCGAGACATTTCCAACAGCACGAGTATGATGGCTTCGGGGAATACAAAGGCTACCAGCATCATGCACTTGGTGACTCCGTCTGTTAATTTCGATTTTAGAAGACTGTCACTCTTTATGGTTTGGGGTAAGTCAGAATCTGGTTAAGTTTTTTTTGCTTGAATACCAACAATTGCAATGGCATATACTAACAGTTTACAAATTCATTATAATAACAGGAGCAGTGCAAGCTTTTCTGCAGTATGGATGGTATGCTACGTTAAATGACATTTACAGCGAAGATAACCTATTCTTGTCGGCCTTAAAACGGGTTCTCTCTGACCAACTCTGCTATTCACCGCTCTGTAAGTTTGTTATTTCCCCTCCTGCATAACCGACGTTTTTGTCTATTTTTTCATGCATCTACTAATGCCACCAACTTTTTTTTTTATATAGCTCTTGCTGGGTTTTTCATCTACATGACGATTGTAATTGACGGCGGCGACTGGGCGGCAGTGAAAAAGCGGTTGCGCACGCGCTACCTCCAGACGCTTGTTGTCAACTACGCTGTCTGGCCCACGGCTCAGTTTATTAATTTTTTACTTCTTCCCTCGTCACTGCAGGTCCCTTTTGCCTCCACCATTGGTGTCTTCTGGAATGCATACCTGTCGCTCAAGAATGCGGGAGGAAATCGATAAAAGTTTAAAGCTTGGGTCTACGCCAATGTTTGGTAAGTGAAGATACATACACACACACGCACAAATTCACACAGACTTCTCAAGGGCTCTAAACAAGCTATCAATCGACGTTACTTTTTTTCTTCTTTGTAAATGGCAGGGCTTTTTCTTTTTCTCTTTCATAAAATCCTTATTTTTAGTAGTAGTACAAAATATATATCTACTTAATGAACCTTTATTTGCCTCTCACATGCTTTCCACCACCTTAAACAAATGGGCGAGGCTAATTGTTGACAAATTTACAACCACAGTAGATACAAATGTCGACTGCCTCTAGAACTGACTTGAGGATGATACCGTCATAGGCGGAGTCAGACTCATCGCGGGTGATTTGCGGCCGGCTGCAGCCGGTACAAGTCTTACCATCGTAGCGCAGTAGCGGCAGCAGCGTTGTGGCGCATATCCGCCACGCGTGACCCCGGCCTTCAGACTTAATTGCGTAGAGATCCAAGTTAGCTCCATTTCTGGCATTCCGCCCGCTCGCAGGCTTAAAAAAGTTGAACGTTTCCTCAAATCCTTCTCCCCTCACGGCCAATGTTGTACTTTCCGCGGGGACAGATTCAAGGGACTCGGACTCGGATGCAAGCAAAGAGTACTTGGCAAAAACATGAGCTACTATGCTGCGCACCTTGTTGCTTTCACGATGCTTTGGCGATGAGACCAGCACCTGTGCGTAAGCAAGCACGAGGGCCTTGTCAAGACCTACCAGCTCACCCCCGTACACCTTGTCATCAGCCGCCGTGGCAGCCAAAAATGCAAGCACCGAATAAGCAAGCCGCTCTATAAAAGTGCGTGGGTATGATGCGGCTTGTTCCCTATAATGATGGTAGACCCTAAAACTATCGAGCGCAGGCGCAGCCAAAAACATGTCAAAACCCACAGCTTGTACTAGGGTCCGCTGCTTTTGGCTGCTGCTACTATTAAAACCACCAGTAATGTCCTTACTAGCTGAGGAAAAAAGCTGCTGCTCCGCAGGAATATTTCCTCGATCGTAAAATAGTTTTGTCGTTGCTTCGATAAATGCAGGCCGCAGCTTTTGACGCAGCGAGCCGATGATAGCTTGTACCTTCCACCAAGTCACTATCGGCGAGTACTGGGTAGCAGGTGGAACCACAGCAATGCTTTCAGGTAGCAAGCATGGTGTGTGCGTATCAGCACTGCTAGTGCTGCTACTGCTACTAAGAACCAAAAAAGAAATGCGCGCACGCAGGCTTGACGGAATGGGGTAGCGCAATTGCGCGTCGGGAATGATGGTGTGAAGGAAGGCAATGTAGTCACCGAGGGGGTTGACCGCAACGCCAAAGCACTGGGACGTGTATCGGCGGTCCGACATGGCATCTTGCGTGTAATTGGATCCAAGGAACTCACCCGCAGCCACACGATCATCGAGAAACCTCTGAAGTGTATTATTCTCCGCCACAGCAAGAGATATACTTCTTTCGCCGATAGTGGCCACTAAAAGCAGAGCGTTGCGATAGTCGCTGAAGCCAGCAATGTGCAGCTCGGTCTCTGACTTTTCAAGCACCGTCAGCGTGTGTATCGGCTGCGCTAATTTAGTTAGTGAGGCTTTGGTAATATGTGCAGACAAGTCGTTCAAGTCGTTCAAGTCATTGATGCTCTTGAGATTGATCGCGACAGTGTGAATACACAAACCCGCTGAGAATACATATGCCAGGGTTGATGTGGGCCTATGATAGTGGATGCCTTTTGCTTGAACGTGAAATCGTGACGGCGCATGAATAACTGACGGGGAGTAATTGGCCACAGGTTCTTCAGTATTGGAATCGTAAAAAATTGGAATTGCGACGACCGAGTTATCACTCGATTTGCATATCAGTACCGTAATCACTAAATCACATTAGCTGGTTAGAACAGATAGGAATTTGCTATCAAAAAAGCTTCTATACATACGTTCTCCAGTAGCTGTCTCGTGAGTTTGCGACCACTTTAAATCCGTGATCCATTTATCATTGATCTGAATTGTTGTTTTCAGAATGATGTCTGACCCATTCAGAATCTCCAGAATTCTCACGGCACCGCTCTTGGTGCCAATTGCCAGGTAGGTTCGACCCCATTTTGATGCTTTGGCCGGAAATTGCGGTGACCACGAGAGAGCTTGAAAAAAAAAAGTCAGCATAGGTAAAGAGGTATTTCTCAAAAATTTCAACTCACAATTAATTAGGTAGGTTGGAATCTCGGTACCGTTCTTTGGTCTGCCCAAGTGCTCGTCCTGGCATAGCACTTTGAGCACATCTAGCGTCTGGCCCAGTTAGAATCAGGACTTTCAATAGCAAAATAAAAACCACAAATTAATCTGGTATTCACTTACCAACTCCCACTTAGAAACTTTCAGGTTGCCGGTTGACTCGTAAAAATACACTTCACCGCGTGAAGTCAGCACTGCGAGAATGCATCTGTAAATTGCAAGTCAGCACGGGATAGATTATACTAATATTGTTAAATAAAAAAAAGAAAAACTCACCCCCGGTTTTGTGCCGCTCCTAACGGTGACCAGGCCAATTGCACCGCCGCCAGTTCTCTTGTATAAAACTCGATTGAGAAATCAACATCATCAAACCCTACCCCATGCAAGTTAGTAGCTGACCCCAAAATCACCGGCATATATCAATCTAAAATTCAAGTGTTTAAGTTGAACGCACCAAAAATGTCTTGTTCAAAAATATAGTCATGGTTGAGGGCCGGGGTCATCAGAACTTCGTAAAAATCGTCGGCATCGCGCGTCGTCGTCTCTACTAACTTGACACTATTACTTTTGACTGAAGGAATCTATACATTCAAACCGATAAAAAACAAACAAAAAGTGGTGTTAGAATCAGTTGAACGCGTTTTGACGCGTGCTAATTCTCCTTTAAAAATCCAAGGACGCGCACCCAGACTATCTCGAGAACAGAATGAGGTCAAGAGAGAGGGCAAAAAGAAACTCACAAATAAACTAATGCTTTCGCGCGAAGGAGAGGCAATGACGCCTTCGTCAGACCATACTAAAGTGTCTTGGGTGCCCGTAAACCAGGCTCTAGCAATTTTGATGTCGGGGATCATCTGTAGTTCTTGTTCAAGAAACTCAAGTATTGTTTTTTTGGCCTTGGTGTGATGTTGGGATGTCAAACGAAGGTTGGCAAAGTCTGGGACTTAAAACAATTGAAATGTGGTGCTTATATAACACACTGGGCTTTGGTATAAGGTCTTCATGCCAAACTTGAAATAAACGACTTTTGAAATCTCGAAACCAATCCAAATAAAATAACATTAGAATAAATTTAATCATGAACACATACAAGATAATAATAATAATAATAGTAGAAAAAGAAATGAAGATAAATGAATAAAAAAATGATGTTAAAAAAGACGATTAATGCCATTCCTCGTCATCATCATCGTCTGTCAAGAACGTGTTCTGGTTCGAATCCAAGCGCGAAGCAAGATCGCCAACAAGGCCCTCATCATGGTTATCAAGTATGTAACCCCGGCCACCAAAGTAAGTCAGAAATACAGGAAGGAAAATGAGTGCGTGGGTGGTAGCAACCACTACAAGCGATAGCCACATGCGGAAGTAGTAGATTTCAAAAATCTTGGAGTGGGTGAAAGCGAGCACAGATACGCCAATAAACTTGGTCAGTGCAATGCCACCAAACACAGATCCACCTACATTGACGAGGGCGTTAAAAGCACGAGACTGGCGCGTGATGCTGAGATTTCCTGGGGCTTGGACCTTCTGAACAAAGGTAAAAGCCCGGGCAATATGAACACAGAACTCGACACCAATACCAACGCAGATAACGAGATTGACCAGACTCACAGCGTTGAGGTTCACGCCCCAAAGGGCCATGATACCGATAATATCTGTAACAATCATAATAACTGTGATCACCAATACCAAGGATGTCTGGAACGAACCTAAAAGAAACGATGACACAAGGAAAATGGCTGCGAGCGCGCAACCAATTAGCACAATGGAATCTCGGATGATAGTAACATACTGAGCAAAAAAGATATAGAAGACTGAGTATGCAAAAGTCTTGATACCGGAAGACTCTTCAATAGATTTTGCAACTCTGCGAGCCGATAAATAAGCGTTGATGAAGTCGTCCTGAGATCGCAGCGGAACATGCATACTTCTAAACTTTGAAGCCTGAATGCCACTATTACCATACTCAACGGCTACCTCTGCAGAGTATGGCGCCTTGCCACCTAATGGACAAGGATCAGAGGGAGCCTCAATCCAAGCGTTAAAATATGTCATAAATTCATTGCCTTCGGGCATACCACTCATATCAACATTCCAAGCCGGCTCGCGTCTGGCGTAACAAGTTTCACACAGGCGGGGATTGCCGCCAGGAGGGCAGAACTGCAATGTATCAGAATTCTTTCGAATACGACAACACTCGTCAAGATCTGGATTCAGCCAAGTAAAAAAGTCGTCAATCCAACTAGCTGGGGTGTTTTGAATGTAAGAAACATTAGATCTTTTTCCCTCTTGTTCCACAATGTTGACGAGCGAGAGTTCATGACAGGTTGTAAATCGACCACATAAAGCCTGCTGAACTTCTCTAGAGGTAAAGTTTGCGTCTGAAGTAACGAAGTAAACCGGTGGACCAGTATTAAAGTAGCTGTATAAATCGTTGAAGTAGGGAACCAAGTAAGAGTCTGATGGCACAGCAATTCTTTGATCCAAACCCAGCTCTAACTTAGGAAAGAGTGACAAACCAATCGCAAAGAAAGCAAAAAAGACTGTGATAATTACAGGCTTGATATTGGCCCTAAGAATATACGGGGCATAATGGCGTTTAATGAGCTTGGAGAACGTGGGCTCGTTAACTTTTTCAAAGACTCCAGGGGAAGCGAGTGCTCTGGCAGTGATGGAAGAAAACGACGCTTGTGACAAACCTTTATTCTTTCTACTTCGAAGACAGGGGATAAGGTCGAATCTGTTTGACTCAATTCGTTTCTGGTCAAGAGTAATAGCCGAAACAAACATGGTAAGCTGCAGAATGAAGTTTACAAACACGGCGCCAGCTGAATAAAGTGCAAAGTTTCTGACGGCTGGCATAGCAACAGTGGCACCAAGTGCAAAAGTCAATGTCTCACAAAATGCCGATAAAAGAATACTGGGGCCAATATGACCAACAGCACGGGAAACCCGTTCCTCAACAGACTCATTCGGATGAGATGAATTTACCGTCTCTAGCTCGTGAGTAATCAAAAAAATGTTATCGACACCGACTGCCAGCACCAAAAATGGAATAACTTCGGCAATAATCAAAGTAGCCTTAACTCCAAGAAAAGAGAAGAAGCCAACTGAAGCAGCAACAGAGAGCAAAACAACAAAAATACCAAACAGTCCAAGAGAAAATTTAGACTTGACAAAAGAATCTTTTCCAAAGCCTGGCAACACGCCTCCAAGTGCCACAGACGCATAGATAAACATGAAGAGATAAGAGAGGGCCACAATGCGAGCATCGGTGTTAGTAGACTTATTCAGCTCTTTTTCCAAAGAAATCTCAGTGTTGAAACTGACTCTAAGACCGCGCTCTTCGGCCTCTATCTGGACCTGAAGCAGGAATTTCTCTAATTCTGCCTCCCAGGACTCAGCTTGAGTGACAGCTTCAGAGTCTTTGTCTCCATTATTAAGCACCCAAGTCACCACAAGGGCCTTTGAAGACAGAACATCGTTGCCCTCATATCCACCAAAGATCATTTCCTTATTTAGGGGTTGATTGAACGGAGGCAAGCAGGTTACAGGACTAGCAGCACAAGACTGGATCTTGCGGTCCCAACTGGCCTCGGGAATTTGCTCAAAATTACCACCAAAATACTGACTAACAGACTGCAATACGCAAGTGTCTTCAAATGGACCGTAACAAACGTCTGAAAACTTGAGGCCATCAGATGTCGTCAATTGGTTAGCGCGAGACTCAACGTCAAACCACCATTCTAAGGTATCGTAGCTAAGGACGGGTCCAGTCTCATTAACTAAGTAAACCTGCTCACTTCGGTAAAAGGGACCAAAGTTGTCATCGTAAAACAGTTTCTCTTGGTACTCGGCAGAAGAAGAACTGACCCACAACTTGACAGGGTTGAGTTCTAGTGAAAATCTAAGCATTCCAAGAGACAAGAGAAAAACTGCAAGCAGACAGATAGAAATAACAGTACCAGGAAAGGATGCAAAGATAAAAGCAGTTCTACTAAACCATTCTTGTAGCTTGGTGTTAATGTTGTATTGGTCGAGAAAAGCGTTTTCGTCTTTGAAGAACGTGAAAACGGTGTTTCTAAAGCCTCTTCTTTGCAATAAAAAGTCCTCGTCTTCATCATCTTCACTTTCAGGAGTATCATGAAGCAAGCGCATAGTATCATGCCTATTTAAAACCTTGGATTTCCAGGCAATATACACGCTGTACCCAAAAACAAGTAATGCGAGCACACCGGCATAGATAACGAGCACGGCAAATGAAAAGCATGGAATAGCACCGACCTTGCAATGATGTGACTGGGCCAACTTTGGAAGAGAGGGACAAGCATCAGGGCAATCAGGGCAGGCACATCTGTACTTGGGATTCTTATCGTTGCACTGACGCACAACTCCAGTGTTGGGGATAATTTCCTTAGACCTATTCTTCTCATCCCATGGGAAATTCATTTGAAAAGGCGACCCACCGAGTAGTGGCTTTTCATCACCAAGGAACTTGAGAAACTGCGTATAGTTTTGAGCACCACCACCAATCAAGTCCATAGCCCGACCATTCGTAGCAGAAAATTTGACATCCTTGCAGGAGTCGTAAAACCCGGCTGCAAAAATGGGATCAACAAAGTGGTCCAGTTCAGTGACTATATCCTGCTTGGTATTTGACTGTCCAATGGCAGTGATGTTGACAAAGGTAGATTGGTCCGGAGAGCATGTGAACCGGCAAAAGAACTGAAAGAAGTTTTCCTTACAGGCTGGGCATGACGAAATGATATTCTCTGCCTTTTTGAGATTTTTCTTGAGGTTGGCTACTTGATCAATTGTACAGCAGACGTCAGTATCAGCCCATGAGTCGCCACAGATATCTACTAAGGCTTCGCGAGTCGCGGAATCCGGGGTCACTGCCGGTGTGTTGATAGGGCATGGCAATTCAGCACCGAAAAGAGATTTTTTACCGCACTAAAAGTAGTAAAACCATTAGAAACAATAGAAAAAAAAATACTCAGTCATTGAAACTGGCAAGAGTATACGTACATTGCCAAACATGGCACAAGTGCCTGGCTGGTGTATGTTTGTGATCTCGGCCATGACGGCCTGTACCATCACAAACGCCACAGATAGCAGTTGCAGAAGCCCTAACTGTCTGTAAGGTACCATTAAGCAAGTGTAGTAAGCTGTAATTTTAATATCAATAAGTTAATTTATGAAGAGTGATTTTCTGTGCAAAAAAAATAACAAAAAAATAGTCGAGTTCGTGAAGACAGTTTGTAGATGTTCGTGTGATAGGAAGGCAAAGAAGAGTTTGACTTTCAAGCTCATTCGCCTCCGCGCCATAACAATACCTTTTTTTTTTGTACACAAGCAAATACTCTGGGACTTCCAAGGAACTTAGAGACTAAGGGTGCCATACTTACACAGAATGCAAGACAAAAGTATGTATACCCCTAACCCACATAATTCTCACGCTTTCTGGTCATGCCAACTAAATGTTTCTATTTCGACAATGCAAAAACACCAGCAGAGGAAGCCCATTTTGTTTTGACCATTTCAGTGACTTACCCCTTCATCATCTACCTCTCCCCCTCCAACAATTTCAGCAATTGAGCTACAATTTTACTTACAATGGTATGTAGATGCTTGTTGAGGAGTTTTATGGACATCAGAAGTGCAGAATGGCCACATATTATCTTGATATTGCAAACCTTTGTTGCCCGCTGCATTTAGACTGCTTTTGTACTTGATTTATGCCAGCTAACCTCCTTTTTTCCTGACATGACCAGGCCGACGACTCTTTTGACGCTTCCCTGGACCTCCTTCGCAGACTTAACCCCAAACACATTTCCAAAAATTTAAACTCACTATGTCAGATTGCGCCTAACCTGGCAGAGGACCTTCTTTCATCTGTTGACCAGCCCTTGGGCGTCAAGGTGTGCAAAAAGACCGGCAAAAAGTACTTGACTTGTGATTACAACCGTGACGGTGATAGTTACCGAAGTCCCTGGAGTGGAGAGTATGATCCGCAGCTGCCCGATGGTGTTGCTCCTAGCGAGGACTTAAGAAAGCTTGAGGTGTTTGCCAATGACTCGTTTGACATTTACCGCGACTTATACTACGAGGGAGGTGTGTCGAGCGTGTACCTCTGGGATCAGGATGAGGGCTTCGCTGGTGTTGCACTGTTCAAGAAGGGCTCGGACGGCACCGGTGCCTCCGAGTCCAGCGGCTGGGACAGCATACACGTGTTTGAGGTCGAGTCCACCGGCCGCAAGTCCGCCGTCTACAAAGTCACATCTACCGTCATCCTCGACCTCAACAGTAAAGTCCAGTCTCTTGGCAGCCTTGAGCTGAGCGGTAACCTCACTAGACAGACCGAGCAGTCGCTCCCCGTCGAGGACTCCGGCTCGCATATTGCTAACATTGGCACTATGGTTGAAGATATTGAATCCAAGCTCAGAAACGTTCTCAATGAAGTCTATTTTGGTAAGACCAGGGATATCATTGGCGATCTGAGAACTGTTGTGTCGATCTCTGAGACCAATACTCAGAACAAGCTGCACAGCGAGGTTGCTAAGGGTCTTGGTGCTTAGTCCTCCTTTTCTATTTACTTTTCATATACTCTATACCATAAATCAATTCAAATAAATAACTGTCATTTGCTGATTTCTTCTATTTTATGTTTATTTTTATGTTACCTTTTTTTTGTGTTTATTTTTTTTTGGTTTTCTGTTCTCAATTAAATATTATCATTATCGTCAATCACTGTGATGCTTGTCTAGTTCATCTTCGCTAGAGTCGCTGCCACCAGCAGGGGCACCATGATTGTCAGGGATGCCGACAACACCCCATTTAATGTTGGTCACTTCCTGCAGTCGGCTAAGGATGCTAGTCATGGGAGTGTACAGACCAAATTCTTGACGTTCACCATCAAAAGAATGAAGCATACCGACTACGCCAAGACTAGGGCCGGATCGGTTATCGTTAATGTAACCGCCAGCGTTATCACCACAGTCCTTGTGCAGGATCCACGCGCCTGAGTCGCCACCACTAGCAAAGCCAGGGCTGTTTGAGGAGACGACAAACTCACTCGACTGCAACTTGCCATCGGACCAGTAGATCATGCGCAGGCCATTAAGTTGACCGCTGGTGTACTTGGTAGTGCTGCCGTACTTGAAGACCTCCATACCCCTGATGGGTTTTTCCACAACGCTGCGGACGTAAAGATTGCCAAACATCAACGCAGGGTCATATTCAGAAAATGCAACGTCGTCACCAAGGTAGTTGCGGCATTGGAGCTTGTCGTTACATTGAATAATAGCAACGTCTGAAAGCTGCTTACCAATGACAGCGCGCTCACCCCAGACAACTTGACCAAACGACCCCGGACTATGATTAATGAAAGTCTTCTTGTCGAGGTCTTTGATTGCGCGCCGGTAGGTCTCGTGCTCAATGGATCCAGGTCGAAACCGGTCGCTCTGCGACAGCAGGGCCTTACGGTATGCAGAAGAAAGATGGGTGGAAGGGACCGCGACTGGCGCACCCATATTCTCACCAGTTTCAGATTCTAAGCATACATGCGCGCAGGTAATGGCAAAAGTTGATTGGCCAAAACTTCCAAGGTCGTCGCTGCTGTTGCCATCGACCTGGGGGTAGATGTACCCTCCCAGAGTCCCACTTACCATGGGGTTGTTCTGGCGTGAGAGTGACATGGAAATGGGGGGCACACGAGGATCAAGGGGCATTCTAAAGGGCGATCTGAAAGCTCCCACCCCTGGTGTACCACCTACACCAAGACTAGCGCAAGTGGTAATGTAGTTTCTCTGGCAACAGAAATGAACATCAGGCCGGATATCAGTCAACGGCACAATTTGGTCAATATGGTCCTGACGGAGGTCAGGGTAGCCAAAGATCAGAGAGATGACAGAGAATTCGGGGGTTAGGCCGCGGAGAACAGGAGCAATAAAAGCACCCGATTGATCCTGTGTGGATTCGGAGGCATGGCTCGCAGCAGCATCGAGAATCTGCTGTATGTGCTTTTCGGATGGCAGCTCTGGAATAGAGCCAACCGCAAAGTTTTTGGGTTGTTGCAGCGGACTGCCAGAAATGGCCGGGAGGATTTTCAGCTGCACACCAAGAAAATAAAGTTTCTGAAGCAAAAGCCCCTTTTGTCTGTGGAGCGGACTTACTATTAGCAGGTTGTCGGCAAAATGCAGTACAATTTTGATGATAGTCGATATTGCCGGTTCGGAATGAAGAGAAATGAGTCCTGCCGGCACATTTTGCAGAGCAGGGGCTGCTAGCGTCGTTACAAAGGAATTGCTAACATAACCAGCAAGCACACCAATATCTGCAATACCGTTATTGGCTTGGTCTAGGTATATCAGCAGTGTTTCTTCCAGTCTTTTTAGTTCGGTTGTGATGGACACTACAAGATGCAGGGAGGAGGAGTGCTGCTGGGTAGGAAGTGGAGGTGGAGGCGGCGGTGGCAAGTGCGTGATATGAGACGAAGCTGCTGTTGGTGCTGCTGATGCTGTTGGGATGGGCGAAGAAGGTAGCGAGATACCATTAGAGGATACGGAAGAGGCAGATGAAGGTCTAATAGAAAGAGTGTTTTCCTTGTTATTGTTGTTATGGGTGTTGTTGCTATGGGCGATGTTGTTGTTGACATTAAAAGAATTATTAGTAGTATTATTATTGATAGAATTGACGTTATGATTGCTGTTGTTACTGTTGCTATGAAGACTTTGGAACGTAGCGATAGAGGCCTGATGGTTAAGCAGTCGTCTGTTGGCCAAAGAAGCGGTGGACGATTCCCCCAGGACCATGTCAGACATGAGAAGATGAGCCACGGCGCCTTGCCGTGCATAAAAAGGTTGCGATGATTTTAACTTTTCTTTTTTCAACAAGGAATTTGACTTTTTTAGGTCGGCGCCATCTTGTTCTAGCGGCGAATACTGTTCGGTTTCAACCACTCTCATCAACGCAGCGCTTTTCGGAGCGTCTGGTGCTGCCACGGATGTAGTTCGCTTGCCCGAATATCGCGACGAAGGTGCTGTTGACCGCGTTCCTGCCGTGTCAGTGTGTGAAAATATACTCGACTGGGCTGAGCTGGAAATCGAAGTTGCATCGACCGCCACTACGGCATTAGACGGCGTATTACTGCCCAATTGAGAGGGTGTGGATGGGTTGGGGGGATGGTGTCGAGAGTAAGGGAGGGAAGTAGAAGAAGAAGAAAAAGGCTGATTCTGGTTGTAGGGATATTGACTGTTAGTGTGAGTGGTATTGTTACTGTTGTTTAAAGGCAGTGGTGGTGATGGTGGTGATAGAAGTGCTTCTGAAGGCTCTTGACTGTTGCTGCTACTACCGTGTATGTTGGTTGATCGCGCAATGGAAAAGTTGTTATATCCAGCAGCACTGATGTTGCTGGTGAACTTTGTGGGAATATCAGCGGGTACTTGGATTGTCTTTTCATTATTGTTTTTGCTGCTACTGCTGCCTTTGACGCTACTGCTGGTCGCGGAGGAACCTGAAGTCTGTTTGTCTGCCTTTCGCTTGTTGTCGCTGGATGTTGATTTCTTTGACCAACCAAAGAGGTTTTTGTAGGACTTCATCGAGGGCCTTAGTAGCCAGTTGAGCGAGCGTGTGAGAGAATAAGAGGAAGAAGAACGGATGGAAAACAACAACAAGAAAAAAAGAGTAGCCAAAATGGTTAAAAAGATTTAGATGGGTATACCTTTTTGGTATATATATATCTCTAAATGTTTGCGTAGTTTTTTTTCTTCTAATATTTCTTTTTTTTTTTTCTTTATTTTTTTTTTTTCTGGTGCATTTCATTTTTCTCTTGTCCTTTAAATAGCGACTTGTGTGTGTGTTTTTAAACAAACTTTCATGGCGGAAACAACTTTAAAAAAGCTTAACATTTATAAGTACATATAGCAATATATAAAACCCCTTTTATAACCGGGTCTCATCTTTTTTCATGGCTCGTGTCTTAAAACAAAAGTTGGATTTTTTTTTTTTTAAAAAAAGGATCTACCAGCGGCAGAAACAGCAGCAGTCTTGCATGTAAAATCGTCAGATGCAGCAGCATGAACGTTTATGAAATCCCAAACAGCGAATTAAGAATTGGAAAAGAAAAAAAAAAAATAAAGAATTAGCTAGAATAGAGAGTTTCATATGGTAATGGCATTTCAATATTTGCACGAATTTTGCGGTTACTTGGATTTAGGTTTTGGCCGTTCATCCAGCCCCGGTACCTTTCAATTTATAGTACCGACGTAAGGTTGTTTATGTAGTCTTTAAAAACCATTACCTTCAATATCCAATTTATTGTACTTTTCCCCTTACGTAAATATAAAAGGAGAAAATATATACATATAATTTTTTTATTATAAATTATTCTCTAACATTCCTAGGACCCTGTAATTCTTTCTCCTTCGAGAAGCAAACGAAAAAAAATATCTGTATGAAGGGCAAGCAAGTCTATCATTCAATCCGAGCCCAGATGTGGTGCGGAGCCGTCTACATATCTCCGATCAAACATCCTTTGGTGAATTGCTCTAAAAGATCCGTGCAATTAAATAGCAATGCTTTTCTTCAATATGTTAATATTAACGCAACCATCTCTTTTAATTGCTTTCTTAATCCAATGTCGAATTAAGGCTCGGAACCATTTATTCAAAGAAAAAATTCACTTTTTTTTTTTTTTTTTTTCGCTGACATCTTTTGGAAGACATGCGTAGTCTCAAAACCCCCTCCAAAAAAAAGGAACAAACCCTATCTTATGGGATTCAAAAGCCATCTCTCTTGATAGCTGCAATAGTGCCACATGCACGCATCGAGCCATTGACGGGTGGGCGTGATGAGTTGCGGGTGGGGGTTTCAACTTGAATTACAAAATTATACAACTGGTAAACTTTCTGGTTGTCGCTTGAGTATATCCATTCTGTTAATCGCGTAGCTAACTACAGCAGTACAAAAAGATTTTTTTTTTTTCAAACTATTCTTAATCTATCTAAACTGCCTATCATCGTGATTCATGATCCATGGCATGGCGGCATCACCAACATGATGATATCGCTACTGTTTATTTTTGCAGTTGTGTAGCTCATCTCGTGCTCCACGAGCCTAGGAACTACATAACTAGCGAGTTTTCTGTACCGTCGTTTTTTTTTTTTTTTGTTTGTTTGATCCCCATACCATCAAATACAGTAACCAATTGTTTGATATTCAAAGACGCCATTCATTAAAATGGCACAGTTTGTAAGATTTTCAGGTGCCTTAAGGTACAGTCACTCACATACAGCCTCTGTATATAACCGCCTATAGAGATTAATAAAAAAAAATAATAGGGTCTATGCCGTTATGATGGCCTGGCTGCTTACCGAGGCTCAAATCCCACCGATCCCCCTTAGTATATGGGGTACGGTAACTGGCATTTTACTCTGCAGAATCATTTGATTAAATGTTTATATATTGCTACAACGCGGCACGTAGACGGGCCAACGGCACTACAGGACCTACACGATTGACTCTACCCGGTTTCAGACTAGTGTTTCAATAGAGAAAATACACGAAATACTGATAAAATGAAGCGCTGGGTTTTGGATATTACATGAAAACATTCGAGGATATGGATGCGCATTTGTGTGGATATGTGATAACAATTGCAATGGTATGAAGATCGTGAAACTAAGGGAACAAAATGGAAGCAATCTTCTCAGACACTAGCATCTTGAAGAGGGTTATGACTATGTGTGTAGATGCCGATGGTATTATATTTTTCTTTTCTTTTTTTTGTCTCAGCGTCTGGAGCCTTGAAAGAAAATAAGCATTTCAAGTATACAGAATACTGCATACACATTATTTCCTCATCACTGATTTTTTCAAGTTGTTCCCAAGTTTTTTTTTTTTTTTTGTTTCTTAAACTTTTTTTTCTCATCTTTAAAAAAGCGTTTCATTTGAGACTTAAACACCATATGGAAGTCATATCTCGAAGCATTTTATTTTGCTGTGATTCCATGAGCCCACAAACAATGGTGCGTCATGACGAAAATCATCGAATGAATGGCTACATTGCTACCAACCGCTTTAAAAAAAAGGGCCCTTTTTTTAAACAAAATATTATATATAATCAGTTTATTGTCCTACAAAATATTAAATAGAAAACTGCAAGTTAAGCTATCATAAGCTATTCTAGGTCAAATAATACAAGCAAAGGAAGAGTCCAAATTTGACTAAAAATGAAAGAGGAGCAACTGTAATTAAACATTGTGTTCCATGAAACAGTAAACTGAATGAGACAAAACCTGATTTTCATATAGTCTTGTCAAGAATCCGACAGATCCTTGGCTATACAATGCAACCAATATAGATGCCATTTAGGTTATCCCTAGTAGCAGTTGAGTGTAACGAGTAGAACTGTACAGGCCTGATAACTGGCTGTCTATAGACCCGTTGAAAAAATCAACATTTGTCTTTTTCATGGGAGAATGCATTCACGTCAATCCAGCCTTTGTGCTTGTATCATCGCCTTGCCAATCACTAATGAAACTGGCATACCGTGCACATCTGGCTAAACCTTAAGCCTATAAATCCTTTTTGTTAGCGCTGTTACAAATTAGCGAGCGGCCGTGGTGCCCAAACCTTAATTGGGGGTTTAAGAGGAGCAAAAATCAGGTTTGATAGGTAATATCACCTGTTGATGAGCAGTACATACAATTACAGGGGAATTCGACTCTGTTCGACGTTTTTTTTCTCTTGAATATCTGCTATACCACCGTTACAACTACAAAGTAATTATCAGGGGAAACCGCACCAGCATGAGAAAATATATCAAAACCAGGGTGTATAAATTTAAGCGGCTTAGATCACGCAGGGCTGATGCTGGATTTGAAAGAAGAAAAAAAACAAGTATTGTTACTTCACCCCCCTGTTTCAACGGAATTTTTTAGCCTTGCCGCCTGGTATATAAGAGACATGTATATGATTAACAGTTAGCCCTGGTAAAAAAAAACAACAACAACAACGGCAACTAGGGATTAGCCCAAGGGTTCTTTTTTCCACCTTTACTGGTGACTAGCCGGGGCGAATGAAGGCTACAATTTTTTTTTTTTTTTGTCTTTTCCAGTAAATTACATATCCAAACACAGCTCTGCTTGTTTTTTTTTTTTTTAAGCGGCGAGCTGTAACTGATATAAACCCACTAGCCGTAGAAGGACTGATGTGTGCCGTGTTCTGAAGTAGACCCTGCAAGGACCAACTTAACAGGTACAGAATATAAATAATTTTTTTTGTGATGTATAGTTATTACCTGTTTGATGTTTTAAGGCCTTGTTTATCTTGAATTGGCTGGCCCAGCCATTTCCTTTTTTTATTTTCTCCTCCCAACCGCTCGTAACTATCCTGTAAACAACCAGAATGGCATGGAACTCGACATATATAAGCTGCTGCTACCCAAACAGGTTGTAAGGTAGCCTGCTTCGGCGATATCCATAAACTAAAGAGGTTGGGCCCTTTGCAACTATGGTGGAGCAAGTGACTCTTAAACATTTAGAGGAGAAAGTAAAAAAGGGGAAAGGAATAAAAAAAAAAAAAAAGAGGTGGTGAATTCTTTGATTTATTGCAATACTCCAAATGTTACCCACAAGAGTTGCAGCAACCGGCCACCAGCTTCTTAACCCTTTGCAGATTCTCAAGTTGAGGTTGGTAACCAGAAATAGACGGCTGTTAGCCGCTCTCTACCCATGATACTCATCAAATATCTTTTGATTTAAACTTTTTATATATATGGATAGTATATTCCCTTGATCTCAGCTCTCTTTATCACTTTCTATTTTCTACAGCAATTGATTCTCTTTCCCCCTAGCGATTTGACATCGGCTACAGCATATTTGATTCAGGACCTCACACTACCCACCAATACCTACAAAAAAAAACAAAAACAAAATGACCGAGTCAGATAAGAAACATAAGCGCACTCTTTCCAAGAAGGAATACTGGACAGAACGACTACATTCTCTGCCATCTCAAAACAGTGACGACGAGGATAGCGACTACTACTACGATAAAGCAAGCATAAACTCGGGAGGCTTTTCTGATACCAGCAGCATTCGCACAGGCGAGTGTGTCGACATTGAGAACCCACGGCTGCGCCCGGGGGTCAAGCAGCAGCAGGCTCGCCGGAGCCAGCTCTGTTGCATTTGCACGTTTGTGGGATTTGCCCTTCTGCTTGCTGTTCTTGGAGCCTTGTTCTGGGTGGTTTTGATGGACTGTCTCGGCAAGTCGGTTCTTTAGTTCCTTTCTCTCCGACCATGGCTTCTTAGAGCTCGAGATTCATAGCGTCAAACCCCACTCCCTCCATGCCTTGATCTGGAGGGTTTGAACTCAGCAAAGTGGAAATTTTGACAAAAGAGAAGCAGTCCGTTCTGCTGCCTTGGCAATAGAAAATTTTAAGCTATTTTGCGAACAGCCGCCTAATATTAGTTGTTCGCCCCTCTGTCCTAGTGCTAATGTCTAGTGCCGTTGTATCGCAATGCTAAAATATGAGAGCCGTAGGGATTTTCAGATTTAGCCCGGCCCAGACCCCTAGGTTTTATTGATGGAATTTTTTCCCCCTCCCACTGCAGGCTTGGAATGACTAAGAGCCATTGAGCATAGTCATGAGGAGCGATCTACATATGGAGGGGGAAGGGCCCTGGCCATAAAAACAATCACATCCTCTCCTGCTTTTTCTTTTTCATTGAGGGGTCATTAGCATTATTTAACCTTGATTAAGAGCCGGTGATCACGCATGGCTGTCATGGTTGGCTGCTGCTGTTGCTGTTACCAGAAAAGGCAGGGAGAGAGAGCTAGACTGGACATGATGAAAGCTTTTTCATGGGGGATTAAAAACTCTCCCCTTGAAGGCTATAGCTTTGCTCCTGCAGCGCAAAGAATTAGCAAATTTCTCTTTACAGATTCATCAAAAACAGTCTAGTTCCATGCTTCTGACAACCATATGTTATGCCTTGGAGGATGTTGTTCACGATCACATTGATGATATGATTTCGAGGCTAATAAGCTATAACCTATATATAAATCTACGTGTATATACGATATCACGTAATACGCATCTTTAAATAATTTTTTTTTTCTTTTCGAAAGAGTTGTGAATATACAGGCTCTTTATACGTATATATCAAACCTTCGGGTATTTGATAAATTAACGCTTTTTTTAAAAAGCCCTATTTTATTTTTATTTTCATCTATTTAATTTTTTAGCCTTAATTGAATCGTCGCGCGGGAAATGCTTGACCAATTATTAAAACCCCAAATTTTCAAATAGTTATAAGGACAATAAACTGATTATATATGTAGTATATATATTAAACCCCCAATCTTCAACTGATGAAAAACTAAAATACACGATTGAGAAATAACCAATAAAAGACCTCTAATATATATATATATACTATAACAAATATATAAGCACATTTCACGCGTAATTATTACAGCTTGGCCTTTTTGGTGCTAGCCATCCAACCAAACTCCAGCTTCTTGTCCTTGCCAGACTCAATAATCACGTTGATGACTGCAACTTGGTCCTGGTTGACGGCGTTGGTCACAGCGGCCTCGAGCTGTTGCAGATCCCTTACCTCGTAGCCCAGCGCACCAAAGGACTCACCCAGCAGATGGTACTTAGTGTCAAGCGCTAGCGCCGTGGCAGGGAGGGGGTTTTGCTCCTGTTCTGCGTAGCGCGCCGGGTCAACGCCATGGTAGACACCACTATTGTTGATGACAAAGAAAATGATGGGCAGGCGATGCCGGACCGCCGTGTCAACCTCGGCCAGTGAGAACCCAAAGGCCGAGTCACCCTCAATTGCAACTACCAGCGACGCGGGGTCAACGGCTTTTGCGGCAATGGCATAGCCAAGCCCCACGCCCATCGTAGCGTTGGTGCCGGCGTCAAGCCGCGTGCGCGGCTCGTTGAGCGGGAATGCCGAGCGCGAAATGTCCATGGTATTGGCGCCCTCGCTGACATAGATCACCTTGCGCGGCTGGCGCGCCAGCACCTCACGGATCACGCGGTAAACGGGCTGATACTTGAGCGGCACGACATTGTTGTTTTCAACCACGCGCGCCCTTTCCGTATTGCGCTCCTTAATAGCGGCAATTGCCGCAGGCAGTTGGCCATTGCCACTGCCAAGGGCCTGCGAGCCCAACTGGTTGAGAGCATCGTGGAGCTGCGCAACCACAAGATTGATATCGCCAACAATCCCGAGGGTAGAGCTGCCAGCGTTGTTGCCGAGCTCCTCGGCGGCCACGTCGACCTGGATGATCTTGACGTCGGGACGAAATTTGGGCGCTTCACCGTAATGCAGGATCCAATTGAGCCTCGCACCAAGAAGTAGAATCACGTCGGCGGACTTGAGCGCAGCGGAGCGCGCCGCCGACGTGTTTAGCGGCGAATCATCGGGAAGCACACCTTTGCCCATTGGCGTAGGCAAAAACGGCAGTTGCACTGTCTCCTGGAACTGTCTAATAACGCCCTCAGCTTGCGCATAGGCAGCACCTTTGCCGATGATTAATAAAGGAGACTTGGCATCCTTCAATAGCGCCACGGCTTGCGCAATGCGGGCGGGGTCGGCAGCAGCCCGAGGCGCCGGGCCCGGCGGTGCAATTTTGCGCACGGCGGAAGCTGTTGCGTGGCCCTGAATGAAATCGGCGGGAAGATCGAGATAAGTAGGGCCTGGGCGACCAAAGTATGCCGTGCGGTAGGCTTTTTCCAGCAGCGTTGGGATGGCCTCAATGCTGGCGGGCCGCGCGGCAAACTTGGTATGCGGGGCCAGGTAGGCTACTTGATCGAGCTCCTGAAAGGCGCCCTTTTCAACCTGATGGGTCTCGGACGAACCCGCTAGTAACAGGAAGGGGAGATGATTGGCAGCGGCATTGCCCACGCCAGCCACGGCGTGGAGGACGCCGGGACCGCCGACGACGAGGCAGACACCCGGCAAACCCGTGAGGTAGCCGTAAATGGACGCCGCGTAGGAGGCTGCCTGCTCGTTTCGAAAAGAAATGAACTTGATCCCGCGAGCAATAAGTGCATCTGCAACCTCAATCACGGGAATGCCAACAATGCCAAAGACGTGCTTGATGCCGAGTTGAACCAGCGCCTCGGCAATCACAAGGGAGCCACTAATTTGCTGCTGGTTGTCTGACATGGTAAACTAGTAAATAATAGAAAAAAAACAAATGAAAATGCTGGCAGATGGAAGAAGAATAGTCGTAAATACAACAAGAACTGGGGAAGAGTTTAAATAGTTTTCTATTATGCTCGGATACTTCATGGAAATACTGCTGCCTAGAAAAGCCAGAGTCCTGGAATTTGTCCTGGCATTTGCCAAAGTCACGTTTGACGGCTAGCAAAGCCGCACTCACCGAGCATCCTTTGCCCCGAAACAGAAAAAAGCATACAAAAAACTCGGCACGAGCCCTAAACTTTTTTGTTTTTTTTTCGGATGCGGAAGTGACAAAACAAAAAAAAAAAAACGCTGGTTTCGGCATTTAAATCTGATCTATATATTGAGAAGCTATATACAATTAAAAAAACAACAACAAAAACAAAAAAAGAATCTGTTGGAGATGCGGTTGCTGAATAGGGCCGACATATCGGAATAGCTTAAAACTTGGAGCCCTACTGTCGGCAGCAGTCCGGACGGCCCATTGGCGCCACTGGCAAAAACATACATTCTCGCTTAGCACACACAGTTGCCCGCCCATCTGGGGAATCCAATTACATCGCGAATGTTCTCCTGCCCGGTCACAAAGGCGATGAAGCGCTCAAAACCCATGCCAAATCCGCCGTGGGGAAATGCACCATGCTCCCGCAGCTTGAGATACCACTGCAAGTCTTCCAGGTTCATGTTTCTGTCTGTCATGTACTGCACCAATTTGTCATGTCTTGACTCGCGCATGCTACCGCCAATAAGCTCGCCAATCTCGGGCACAATGAGATCAAAGCAGGAAACGGTCTGGCGCTCGGGATCCGCTACTTCGTTTCCGAGCATGTAGAAAGGCTTCTGTGATGTGGGATAATCGGTGATGAACACAGGGGCCTTGAAGTACTCGCCAGCTAGATACTTTTCATGCACCGAGGCGAGGCCGTCGCCCCACTTTGGTGGACGCACCTTACCAAACACCTTGCGGTTCTCACGGTAAAGACCCTGTAGGATATTCACAGCTTCAGTGTAGGTAATCCGCTTCCATGGTTCCTTGGAGCCAGCCAGCATGTTCCACCTGTCTCTGAGAACCTGTTCGTTATCGTCAAATTTTTTCGTGGCAAGCAGGTCACGAGCAATTATACTGTTGGCCTCGTCCAGCAGTGGCGTTACCGCTGACCGGATCATGTTCTCGGCCACCGTCATGACCTGGTCGAGCTCAGTTGCAAACGCCATCTCGGCCTCAATCATCCAAAATTCACTGAGGTGGCGGTTAGTATCGGAGGACTCAGCCCGGAAAGCTGGCGCCAGGTTCCACACGCGCGAAAGTGCTCCCGTGAAGACCTCAAGGTGAAGCTGCGACGAGACCGACAGGTACGCCGGGCGATTGGGGCCAAAAAACTCGGCTCCATCTTTACCACCACTAATTTGAAAAACCTCACCACCGCCTTCACAGTCTGACGCTGTGATAATAGGCGAGCTGACCTGGGTAAAGTCTTGTGACTCAAAGTAGTTTGAGATTTTAGAGATGGCAGAAGACCGGTATCGCATCACCGTAGCACCTGTGCTCGTCTTCCAACGGTACTCAGGAATAGTTCGCAAGAAGTCCTTGCTATGGAACTTTTTCTGCAGCGGGTAGTCCTTTGTCGCGGGGCCAAGCACCTTGATACCATCAGCGAGAATCTCAAACGCCTGTTTACCGTTTGAGGCCTTGACCTGACCGGTAGCCTCGATGCAGGCGCCTGTAAGCAACGACTTGGCTAGATCTGGGTTCATTACCAGGGCCACAGGCTCACTAACCGTGCCGTCAGAGATATCGGCAAATGCAACATTCTTGGACTTGCGCACGCTGCGCACCCAGCCGTTGATGGTGACGGTCTCGCCCTCAACCGGCGCGGCCAAAAACGCCCGGTTAGTAGGAGGAAGCGAAGAGTAGAGTCGAGTTCGACCCAGTACCAGCGGCCGAAGACGTGAAACGTATTTAAGACTCATTTGCTGTCTTTATGTGATGGGAAGGATTGGTGACTGTTTCTATGTGTAACTGTGGTGTGCAGTGCCCGACAGACAGTGGGAAAAACAGGAATCAGGAAAATTAACGCGACTTTTTTTTTTCGGTTTAAAAATTTCAACTTCTAAACACAGCTCTCAATAGGCTGCTCTTATTCATAAACCTGCAACAGCAAAAAAAAAAAAAAAAAGTTACAGAAACCACGTCGTCAAGGCATTATAATTTCTATTCAAAATAAAAGAAAAATAAACAAAATAGGGCATTTACAGATTCAACAAAAAAAATTACAATCTCAAGATATTTAAGGCTTGCAGCGGCCAGAGAATCTGGGGTACAGAGAGCAGTCTCTGACAGTGAATCTATCGCACAGCCAGGCAAGGATACGCTCAGTACCCAATCCGTATCCACCGTGGGGGTAGGCACCGTACTTGCGCTGGTCAATGAACCAGTAGTAAGGCTCAGGGGAGATGTTCTCACGCTTGAGACCCTCCAACAGCTCATCAAGGTTCTGGATACGCATGGAACCACCGGTAACCTCACCGACGTTGGGCATAAGGACATCGACAGACTCAGTAACACGCTCGTCGTCGGCACACTTCTTCATGTAGAAAGACTTGATCTCCAACGGGAATCTGGTCAAAAAGATGGGGAGGCCAATCTCGTCAGTCATTCTGCGCTCAGCAGCCTCGGCAATATCATCACCAAAAGTAAAGGGCTTGCCCTCCTCGTTGGGGATGTTGTGCTCGTTGAGCCACTCAAGAGCGTCGACGTAGGGCATTCTCAGGAAGGGACGCTGGGGAGCAACAAAGTTGGGGTTGAGCTGCTTGACAAGGGGTCCGGAGACAGGATCAGAAAGAACCTTGTCAACGACACCGCAGATAAGGCGCTCAATATGGTTAAGCATGTCGTCAAAGGTCAAAAAGCCAAGCTCAGCCTCAATATGAGTGTATTCACTCAAATGACGTCTAGTGTGAGAGCGCTCAGCGCGGAAAGACTCTTGAATGCAGTAAACATCACCGAGAGCAGGCACACAGGTCTCAAGATAGAGCTGCGAAGACTGGGTAAGGTAAGCCTCCTCACCATAGTAGTTGAAAGAAAACAAAGTGGAACCACCCTCGACCTGGGTCTGGACCATGCAAGGAGGGGTGACCTCAGTGAGGCCCTCCTCTTCGTAGACCTCTCTGACAGCTCTGAGGAATCTAGCACGGACCTTCATGACGGCAGAGATGGTGTCACCACGGAGGGTCAAGTGTCTCTGATCAAGCAGAATCGAGGGATCGGCGTTCTCCTGGACTTTGTTGGTAATGGACTCATCACCAGAGGGAGCAAGGCCAACAACTTCGTAGTAGTCGGCAATGAGCTCGTGACCGCCGGGAGCGGTCTGACCCTCGGGGACAACCTTGATGGTACCAGAGACGGTGATGGTAGATTCGAGGGTAAGAGTAGTGGTCTGGTAAGCATTGGCGAGATCACCAGAAAGAACGACCTGGAGGAAACCAGAACCGTCTCTGAGGACAACAAAGGCAACGCCCTTTTGGACTCTCAGTCTGTGAACCCAACCGCTGACTTTGACACGGGGGGTCTTGTCACTAGTAAGACGGTACTTGTCAGCAGTGCCAATCTTGATCTTGGTGGCAGCGGGAAGAGAAGCATCCTCTTTAATAACAATACTCTTGGCGGCCTCCATCTTCTTGGCCTCCTCGGCCTCACGGGCAGCAGCCTGCTCAGCTTGCTTCTTGCTCTTCTCAGCCTTCTTAGCAAGACCGTCAGCGCCCTTCTTGGCCTTCTTCAAAGCCGAGGGAGAGATGGGCTCGTAAGCCTCCTCCTTGTAGACCTGGATTGCGGACTCAGCGTTGACAAAAAGAGCGTAGGCGGGAGTCTTGAAGGGCTTAGCCTGGGAACCGTCGGCAGAGGCGTCGTCGAGACCAGTCGCTTCGTTAACGTAGACGGTAGGACCGGTAATTTTGAGATCGCTTGTTTGTTTTTCTAATTCAGACATTGTTAAAATATTGTGCAGCACAGACTCAGCGACAGAGATAATACGAAGGAAAACTCGTAGATCACTATTTATATGATGAAGACTGGGATGATGAAGAGGAGAAAAAAGAAAAGGAAAGGAAAAAGAACAAAAAAAAAAAAAAATCTCAAAAAGGGGATTGGAAGGTGCCTAAATAAATTTTTTTTTTCTTGTTGTACTTTTCGTTTGAGGAAAGATTACCAAACGAAGACTCAGAGCGATAAAAATCCACACAAAAAAAAACAAAAAAAGATGATGTGTGTAGGTGTGGATAATTCACATTGTCGCTACAGCATGAATCATGGCGTTGTTATCGTGAATCACCATGTCTTGTGGTGTGGTGATGATAATAGCTTTTGATTCTCGTTAATGACTCTTTAGTTGAGTATGATTGTTTGCAATGTTGGTGATGTTGCTGATCATTGAGCTGATCTGGTCAGTGTTTGATTGGCGACCTCAACGTTCTCACAAATACACACAGAAGATAACAACTGTAACATCAACAACAAAAGGTAAACCCTCAGATAACAAAAAAAAAAAAACACAAAAAAGACATCAAACAAGCAAACAAAATTTCAAACAACAAGATCATCAAGAACACAAACCATCTTCATGTTTTGTCATGATGATAATATAAATGAAAAATTTACTCACATTAAACACAGCATGTATTATTACTTAAAAAAAATACTATAACAACTACTGCGTTGTATGATTAGTCGCTGCAATGTCAAATCTAGGTGCACCAGTGCCGCTCACATGTCAAGCCCTGAATATCATGAAACAACTCACTTGTTAGAACCATGAATTATTGGGGGTGATATTTTGTGATTACTTCAATTGTAACCATTGTAACTTGCAAGTCAAATTCTTTTTTTTTTTTTTTCTGATAAAAACCAATGATGAAATCCAATCTCAACAAGAGAATTTATTCAAACCTGTTTAGTTCATCACAAAAGAATAAGTAAATAATGGCAAAACTATTTCATGGAATAATAGCTGCGAAGACAAATAATGGTGTTTAAAAAGAGCCCAAGTTTCTCTGTTTTTATTTTCCTGCTTCATTCCATTTTTTTTTTTTTTTTTTTTTTGCTTCAAAGCCCATTTTATTTTGCAAGATCATCATCAACTCATCAATTGTTTTTATTCAATTTTAATTTTAATTTTAAACAATGATCTACAATATTGGAAACTCTTTTGTTGACTCTCGCACCGAAGAGCAGTTTCAGGGTCTCAAAATGACTTTTCCTCCTCCCATTCCACCCAGAAGCCCGCTTAGACCAACCAGACCAAACCCCCCTTCTCCTACCAATGGCTCCTAAAGTCACAACAATTTCAAGATCGGATATACCAGCGAGGTTGATTAGCTTTAATTTTATTTAATTGTTATTAGCTTATGTATTTTTTTTTTAACAAGTTTTGTCACTTTGTTTGAACTATACTCTCTGTGCAATTCAGAACAGCCCAGTTTTGCAAGCCTCCTTTTAAGGAAAGTCTTGAAAAAAACGCTCAATTTGTAATCTCTAAGGATTAATAACTGAAAACCGTAATCATGGTTTTAACAGAATATTTCTTGCTGCATTAAAATCTCTATCAAGTTCTTGATGAGATCCTGGACATTTGATGACGAAACAGTCATTTACTGCAAGTTGGCACTTCTGTACTCTTCACCGTAAGTAACACTTCGACAGTTTGAGTAATCTCTGGCCATGCTCATCAATCGCGTCTTGAATCTGTAGTAACTCAAAGTAACTATATTCTTAGCAGTTTTTGAGTTAATTATGCTGCGACTTCTAAAAACCATTTTTTGAGTCTCAAATTTGAATAGAAATATCGCGTTTTAGTTTTCGCAGGTTCACTTTGTTACTTTTTTGTAGAGTTTATCAACTAGATTTCAAATCTGATTTTACATCATTGGCCTTGCTCTTTTACACTTGCATTACTTGCAATGTTTGATCTTCAGTTAGGGCCAGTTACTCTGCAAGTTGTAATCATGATAACAGAGTTTTTCAAATCTCGAGATATCTGATTTTCTTACCTTCACAATGATCTCATCTGGATCATACACAGTTTAAAAAGTTTTGGCCTCAGGATTACAATCAATGACCTTGGTTAGTAAAAGTCTATTATATTTGTTGAGCTTTTTGGGAACCCTGAGGTAGAAATGACCATAAAGTTTCCGGACAAGTCTAGCATCATCTAATTTATCGGGAAGTTTTCTGCACTCTTGGTAGGGGTTTTCCCTAAAAAACTTAGAAAATACTACTACTTTGATTTCTGATTTTTTGGAATATATTTCTATTGAATCAGTTGGTGCCTTCTTTTTCTTGAAATGAATAGTAAAATTATTGCTATCCTCTTTTGCAAGATTACTTGTGTATGTGTTCACAACGTCATTCAATGCTGCATCTAACGTCGTAAATAGCCTTGGTAACCCATTTCTTTTTTTAACCCAAAGTTTGTCTACAAAATTGGCTTCACTGTTAGCATTTTTCTTTTTATTGATAGAATTTTGTCCGAGCTCTTTCACGAAATAATATTTGCTAAGATCACGAGGTGATGCGCGTAGTGAAGCTACCAATAATAGGTTCACCTCGTTGCTCCAAACCTGCTTTTCAATCTTTGTTTCTGTGATTGAGGTACAACCTAGGCACAATGGTTTCTCTGCTGGTTCTATGGGTTTCTCTACTGATTTCTTTTGTTGATTTTTCCAGTTTTTAGCTTTTTTTTGAGTTTCTGTCGTTTTCTTTTTCTGTTCCGAACGTGGAATCTATTGTTTTTTTTTTTCACAACGAAAACAACAACAATAGACAATACTTTAGAAAGTTCGGGAAAGACTGCTTGTTCAATTCAGTTGTTCTGTGAACCACGATACGTTAAGCAGCTTTTTTGCACACTTCAAAGAGTCTAAACCCAAATCAGAAAAGTCTGAAATCAAATCTTTATAATCGTCTTTTTGTACAAAACATTGATTTTTTTTGAATTCTTCTGACTAGCCTCGGTCCAAAAATGATATGAACTTAAAAAAAAAAAAAAAGAAATCAAGTTTACTTCCAATATCTTTGATGATTTCTGTTTTTGGGTAAAATTAATAGAGGATTACAACTTGACTCTTTTCTTTTGGGTGATTTGAGGACAGTTAGGCATTGCAAGGCTTTTTTTTATTGTAAATATCCAAAGACTCTATAGAGTACAATAGTTCCCGTCTAGAGCCCTGGTGGGTTGAATTCTTCTATTGTATTGTCGTGTAATGAATTAGTAGATACTTGGTGTCGCGTGAGAATCAAACTTACGGAATAACTGAGCTTGGGTCCAGAGATGAGAAATTGAGCAAAAAGTCTAAGTTTTAATGAGTTAGCTCTATTGTAGTTTGAGTCAGTAATTGAAAAAAAAAATAACTTACAAAAAAAGACAAGGAATAGAAATGTTGTAGTCTTGCGTCTCTTAATGTGTATGCTTGTGATAGTTCTAGTCTAACAATTTAGCAAACTCTGGGATTAGGATTGCATCAAGTATTTATATCTAGATAGGACTTTTGATATATAGGTACTCACAACTAGTGTTCCAGAAAGTTTGCTTTGTGTACTAGGAGTCAGACTCAATTTTAATTTTTGTTAGGCGTGGTAATATATAGAGGAGATTATGAATGAGTGCGGATAGTTAACAAAAGATTTTAAGAATTTTCAAAGACTGGTTGGAAGTTTTGTAGTGAATGGAGAGAGGTATACTACATATATGTTTTTTTTTTTTTTTTTTAAATTTCAAGAAAATCCAAGAAGTTTTAAATAAACTCCTGTTTGAATTTAACTAGCTGCACAATCAGTTGTTTTTTAAAGCACTCTTTTACAGCCTCAAAAGATGGTATTTTTGAGAGTGTTTTTCTAATGATATTTGTTTGCTTAAATAGTGAATTATGGATTGTGCTAGCATACCATTAGTCGATTTTTCAGCAGGATTTTAACTACACATTATTCTAAGAATATATCAAAGAATAATTTTCAAATAGTTATAAGAACAATAAACTGATTATATATCAAAGAATAAAACACTGTTTATTGAAAATGCAAGAGTACAAGTAACATTGAGCCCCGAAAGTTTTACTAATAAGTTTTATTATTTGGTCACTATAAATTGACCATGATCGTAACCCTGGAGAAAGTGTGAGGTATCTGGCAATTAGTAGTTAAAAGAAAAAAAAATCGACAGACGGTGTAGCTTTAACGCGCTTTTTTTCTTCAATGTACTATCATCCAAGTGCTCCCCAAAATAATTATCTATATTAACAAATCTATTTGGCCTTGAGCTTTAGCAAAAACTTTCTTGTGCTGCCAGATTTATTAGCCTACATCACCAGCTTCATATACGTTCTTAGGCTATTTTATTTTATGAAGTTTTTTTTTTTTTTTTGATAAAATTTAGTACTTTTACTTCTCTTAGCAAAGAAAATTTAAAATTCTTTTGAACCATATTACATTCGTACAAGTTTTGTTAAAGGTTGGAGTTCTAAAAAATATATGCATATGTAAAACTACAGAGAACAAAAATATACTCCGATGCAGGGAATTGAACCCTGATTTGCCCGGTGAGAGCGGACCGTGCTAGCCATTACACTACATCGAATAATATATATCTGTTAGTTAGTAACTCTAATAACAACTCAAACCTACTGAATTTAAAAAAAATACGACGTGTTTAAAAAAGTTTGCGTATCGTCTTGGGATGACGTTAAAAGCACCCTGTCTTTGGATGACGATAAACTCATCATTTATCCAAAAGGACGATACATCATACGGCAGATGTCCTGGGATGACGTTAAAAGCACCATTTATCCAAAAGGACGACTACTGATACGGCTGCGAATGAGCATTACCAGACTCATTCTGAGAATCCCTTGATGCTTTTATCTTTTCTGTTGAAGAGATGAATCCGAGGTGGTTCACGACAACAACAAAACGACAATTCGACAGAATGTCAAATGAAGACGACAATTTTATAACATGGCATACCTAGAGCCTGAATGGTAGACAGTTCAACGAGCTTGTCCAAATTTAGCGACAAAGGTGATCCAAAACGACAGATCCGAATCCTGGAAACAGGACTTCACCACCCTCTAGAGGGTGCTTGAAGATGGTGAAAAATTTTCAGCAGATTACGTAACTCTCTACTCCGGGTAATCCTTGAGTGATAAGAGAAGTAATTTGTTGAACACTGAAGATGACAGAAAGTACATGGGTAACCCATTACTAGTCCAGAGCCACAATTTATTGTTGGTATTTGGATACCGAGAGGTGAATGCCCCTCACAAACACACCGCCGTTAGGACTCTTTCTTAGGAGCCCTTTGAAACCCATTGTGGATTATCACTCTCCGACGTTTTTAACTTTTTTTTTTAAAAAAAGACTTTTTTATTAGGAGGTCTGGTACTGACGAACTAGTATTAGGACGAGAATTCTCAGCAATCCGGGCAATGGTTAGGTGTACATGACAATTTAAGCGAAAGCTTACAAAACGGAAATTAAAAGAACATCGGTCTCCACGGTTATGAGACACTGTTTATATAAATATCACGCGGTAGTGATCCCTTTTATAAATAATCTTGTATATTATGTCGGTTGACCGGACTAAAATAACCAATCAATCAAGCGAATCTTTGAAGCGTCTGAGGCTTACAACAAATATGAAAAAGAAACTCAGAGGCTCGAGACCGAAGAGTTGAACAAGTTTTTTGGCAGTTTGCAAAATAATGATATTTGTAAAGTAATCAGGTACATCAAGCCCAGAGAAAATCAGCAAGTAATGTCCCAACTTGAAAAGATGACGGTAGAATGACGATGACTTCAATCGAAAAGCGTGAGTATCTTTGGCCCAAGCTTTTGCCCAAAAAAGGCTAGAACAGCCAGCCAACCGCCGGCAGTTTATAATGACAGAAGATGGCCTACACTAACCAAAAATGAAATAGCTTACGCGATAGCAGACTTCCCAAATAGGAAAGCGCCTGGGCCTAATTGTATTATGGGAAGTATTCTAAAAATGGCATGGAAGAACAATGCGTTCAGAAAGCATTATACTATATTAACGATTGAATAAAGGAATAAAGTATAATATTGTAATCAAGTTTATGTATAGAAAGTTGGAGGCCAAAGGCCTGAGTTTTTAGGGGGTGAAAACTCTTCAAGAGGTTTGTATAATTGTATACTGTTAAAAGCATGTATCAAGCTAGGGTTCCATCCGGTAGCTTGGAGGACAGGCACGGTAGTGGGATTGCGGGAGCCGGGGAAGAAGGGCTATTTTGATCCAAAAGCTTATAGACTCATTACGCTTTTGAAGATACCTGGTAAAGTGTTGGAAAAAATTGTTCAACGGAGGTTAGCGTTTCTCTCCCGAGAGATTTTGCCAAGAGAACAGTTTGGAGCTAAGGAGGGCTATTGCGCCAGTGATGCCGTTTTGGAGCCAGTTTACCACTTGAAAACTACTAGGTCAGTTTCATCGGCGATGATGATAGATATAAAGGGCGCTTTTGACAATGTTAGCAGAGAAACCTTTTTGGTTACGATGCAAAGTTACAAGTTTTTTAGTGCGGCTATTAGTTGGGTACATCAATTTGTAAGTAACAGATGAGAAAGTATGCTCGTTGACGGGGTACTGGGAAAAGAGAAGAACGTTGAGACTGGAGTTCCGCAAGGCTCGCCGGTATCGCCGCTACTTTTTCTAATATACACAGCTCCCCTCTATGAAATGATCAAAGAGTTGGGTGCTAGTGTCTCAGGCTTTGTGGACGATATCACTGTTCACGTTAAAGGCAATGAAGCCGAGAAACTCAGCAGGTTAAGCTGCATTTTAAAAAAATGTTGTGATTGGACAAAGTTAAGATCTACGGAAATTGACCTTGGTCCTAAACTTGGTTTTATTCACTTTACAAAAGAAAAAAGAAAAAAGAAAAAAGAAAAAAAAAAAGAGAAAAAAGAAAAGAAGAAAAAAATGATGAATGTTTATTGCTGCCAAATGGCAAAAAGAAAGAGAGTCAAACTCAGGTAAAGTTACTTGGAATTATTCTGGATGAACAACTTACATTCAGAGATCACATATCTAGCGCGCTTTCAAAAGCAAATAAGGCCCCAGGTATTATTGCGCGCCTTGGAGGACTGCTAGATGCAGTGAGATGTGTCCAGACCCTGCTTGTTCGGGTTTTCAATAATTTGGCTATAAAACTTGATCGATACATGACTGAGTACCAAGAAAATCTATTTAGTGTACAGATGTCTTCCATACTCTAGAATCCACCTAATGTTAATTAGTTAGCGCTTGAAGGGGAGGTTTTCTCTAGAAAAAACCTTAATTTAGAAACGTTGGGAACAAAAACCGGTTCACAAAAAAGAAAAAAAAAATTGTTAGCAAGAGTTTTTCAATCAAAGAGAGAAATTTGAAGAAAGAGCCAGATGGCTTGACACTTGCGTAAATGTATTTAGACTAGTATAGATCTTGCTGTGGAAACAATCTAGCTATATTTGTAGATATAATCTAAGCTTTTATTACTTTTTCTATAATTTCTTATCACGTGATGGTATCCATCACGGAATTACTAGGCTTAAGATCTCAAGGAACAAGTCTGAACTAATGAAATGAGCCTATTTTGAGAACGAGTGATGTATGGAAATCTCTAAAGACTGCTTGTTCTTGATACAATTCTGAACGTCTAAGCTTGTTTTTCTTGTGTTCATGACCTTCACGGCAAGAACTAGTTCAAGGGACTCCTTGTTAATAATGACGAAAGTCTTCCTACATGTCGCCTTCGACAAAAGCCACACTTAAGTGCGTTGCGAGAAATTGCTGTCGGTTTACCGCCAAATAGAGGTTATTAGCTTTTCTATTTTTTTTCAAATACCGATGCCAATCTATCTTTGTAACTACTGGCCGTACGAAGTAAGAAAAGTGACTTTCCCTTGACACACGGACTAAGTTCGTGGAAAATTCGGTGCCATCGAAGTGAATAAAATATATAGTGAATGGCGTATTCCCCGCTAAGAGTTTTATTTTTGTTGTATTAATGTCTTCTGTGTATAATTTTCGAATAGCTATAAGAACAATAAACTGATTATATATATATAAGACAAGTGACTGTTCGTGTTCCTAACTGCTCTTACTTTGCTTTCTTGAGGCCAAATGCTCAAAGAAGACTTAGTAAGCGTTTTGCTATGTTGTTATTGTTCAAAAGGTCCTCTCAATCTTTCTTGAAACTGCTAACTCCGCTGGGGAGGAAAAAGGATTTCTCTTCATCTTCATTGTACGAGCAACCTTTTCGGGTTGCTCTCCTCAAGCAGCAATTCCGGACAAACACAACACAACATCTTATGTTGTTCTTCTGTACAAGAGACTTCTTGGTTGTTCTGCAACTTCAGAAACTTTTGACATAAACCTTACTTAAGGGTAAAGACTATAGTGACACTTGTTTAAGTTTTGGTTTCCACAACTCTTTGTACAACACAGGCACATTGACTAGAAGTAAGTCGTTTTTAGCTAAAAAATAGTTTTCATAAAGTCGTCGTTTAAAAAAAAGGTCAGTAAGTGATATCAGGCTTTTCATCAACAAAATAACATATAATAGATAAATAAAGACTTCTTACAGTATTGCCTCAGACTAAAAATAGCTCTAGTTTCTTTTTTTTTTGTGTAATAAAAAAAAAGCCAAAATTTTGACAAATGATCTTGGAAGTTAAAATAATCCTCAGTAATGTCTTTAAAAAAATTGATTAATAGAAAACAATGTTGCCAACTTCGCATTCGAATTCACAGTTTGCTACCGTCATAAAGTGAATCCTTTTTTTTTTTTAATGTTTTTATTTTAAAAAGAAGTGCTGAAACTAAATTTATATATAAAAATGGGCTACTTCCTCTCGAGAACATTCAATATACATTCAAATCTAAAACAATCCTCAAATACTACCGAGAAGTTTTTATTTCTCAGTGAGAAATTATAATTCACTTTTCAAAAAAGGTTTTTCTACATCCTTTAGAAAAGACTTTATCACAATACCCTAAATACTTCTATTTTGGACAAAATCTCTTTTCGAAGCAATAAAAAAAATAGATTTCTTTGAAAGCGACAAGTTTAACTGAAATTTTATTGAGCCAATTGCACTGCTTGGCACCTTACTGTAAGCTCTAATTATAACTGGCAAAGATAATAAAAAACTAACTAGAAACAAATCAGAAAGATGAAGGTAACAGCTTTGAATGTTCTACTACTCGCATTGCTTGCAACAGTGATTGCTGCTTCACCTGTTTCTGATCTAAACATATACTCCGAAGACCAACCTATCAAACTTTCCAAACGTCAAGTACTTTGTAATACAAGACCATCTGAAGCAGATTGCATTGCTTCATGTCAACAAGTTCTTACAGTCAACAACAATGCCCCTACCTTCAGCTATTGCACTTATATGAAAAATAGGGAGAGTGATATCCAAGCTTGTAATGCGTGCGGTACTATTTATCCTAACGCCAAAGCTTTGATTAGCGGTATTCAAGTCAAAATTGGGCTCTGCTTGACTATTGATAACAGCATTCCTACGCCAAATTACTGCCCTGAATATGTCCCTTCCGGTACTGCTTGTTATTTGAGGCCATCCAGTTCAAGTTGTTTGAGCACTTGTAGTAGCATCCTTACTGGTCTTACCGCAAATGCATTAAATGTATGCACTTATATTCGTGGTGTACCTGACACTCTTTCTTCCTGTTTACTCTGTGGTGTCTTCTACCCACTTGTTGCCAATACCATTAATCAAATCCTGGGACTTATTGAACTTTGTCAGGTAAATATCACTCCACCTGAAGATACCCGATTTTATTGCGACCAACTCTTGTCTTCGTCAACTACTGCTAATGCTGCCGTCAACACGGGAGAAAGCGGCAGCACAACTTCAACTGAGGCTAGCGTGCTCGTCATTACAAGTATGCATGCCACTGCTATCGATTTCATAATTGACGGCGTGGACCTTTCTGCTACTGGCACTGATGCTTCTGCTACGGGTACTGACCCTACTGCCACTGGTACTGATGCTTCTGCTACGGGTACTGATCCTACTGCCACTGGTACTGATGCTTCTGCTACTGTTACTCAATCTACTGCTACCCCTAGTACTCCTGCCTGTGTTGAAAAACCTCTTGAAAGCAAATGTTATGATCTGTGTGAGGAAGTTAGATCAGAAATTATTACTCCCAAGTCGACTGTTTGTGACAATCTGGCTGGAAAAGCTGATACTGTTACTACTTGCTTGCTGTGTGCTACTATATACCCTGATATTGCAAGTTTTATTGATGGGTTAATATTGAATGTAATCCTTGAGTGCGATTATGGAGACAGTACTAACAGCGTGGTGTATTGTGATGCCA
>JAJMRT010000179.1:0-39871 GCA_030558065.1 Geotrichum phurueaensis
AAAAAAAAAAAAAAAAAAAAAAAAGGCCTAACCCTTTTAGGCACCGCTGCGGAAATAAAAACAGCCAACGCAGCTCAAAACCAGCGACGTGTGAAAGTGATGAAAAATAAATCACCATTGCGATATTAAGTAACTGGTCGTAAAAAAAATATGATAAAAGTAAAGGAATTGCGGTAGAAAAAAGTGGTCTACTACGGGATTTGCTTTTATTTTGCTAAAATATGCGTTATTGCACATAGTATGCACCCTTGCATCTTCCGTCGGATCCTGTCTTCAAATATTTCTACCGCTATTCAGCAATAAATCAATAAAGTCATCACTAGTGTTAATCATGGCCATTGCCTTAAATTTAGTGCATAGATCCTTGATGAGAACTGCTGGCAGATTAAATATATAATGCAGATGAAGCTCCAGAACATATTATCTCCAGTTTTTTGTAAATGAACGGCCAAATTTGCCTGCGTCAATATCGTTTAACAGCGAGATCAAGGCCCCGCACATTAAGGCCCACAAATTTCATACTCTTTAATTTTAGCAATGGGCTCAACCCGTGTTGTTTTATAAGGGTAAAGCTGTTTGTTTGGGGAAGTTGGTTTATGAACAATCGGCAGTTCTTGCTTGAAAATCAAAAAGCTCACCCGTTGTGGGCGCTAAATATTTGGTTGGTATCCCGCCCTGTCACCAAAATTAAAACTAACCTGCAATACTAAATGAAAAAGACCTAAAACCAGCTATATTCTTGCTTTATCCACAAAACACACATGCCGTTTTGTTTACTTATCTTAGTACCATTTTTTTTGATTTCATCAAAAGTGATGCTACATACTGGGCATTTCACAGGGAAACAAGTCAAATAAGAGCTACTAAGATTTACATAGCGGCTGCAAAAAATCGCTTTTTCTAAGATAATGTATTTGCATTTGAGCTTTGACTTACAGAAACAACAACATCAAGGCGTAAAGAAAAAATAAGTAGTGATTTAAATGTTGCGACAAAGCTTGATAGTCGGAAAACCAAGTGTATTCAATTATCTGATAGTTGAACACCTTTAGAAAAGCAGAAAAATAAATAAAAATTCTTTCTAATTTAACCGACATAATCGGCAAGTTTCTGCAAACTAAATTTTGGACTTGGAAGCAAGTAAACTAGATTTTTTTTAAACCTTCTACAAAAAACATATATTGCGGTTGTCGCCTTAGAATAGTTTCTTGACTAAATGAATAAACGTTTAATTGCTGTTTTGCTCTGGCTTTGCCTTATTCAAGTATCTTTAATGAAATTTAATTCATAGTCCGGAGCTTTATACCAATTCTTTTCTATCAAAAGTTCAAAGAAAGCCCTAGATGCGAACAGATATTTTAACGTCATAAAAAGCAAAGATTTCGGATTTTTTACAAAGCTGATAGCCAGCTTGCATATTTCAAAATAGCACATTTCAGTTAAATCTTAGACTTCCATTACACTAAGCATGTTTGACTAAAAAAGCTTGCAACTAAAACTATTTACATAAAGCAAATAAACATTTTGAGAGAAATTAAATTGGGGTTTAGATCATTTTTTTTGGGGTTAAACATTAGATAGTTGTATCACAAATTAACAAGAATATAACAACTTTAAAAAGAAAAAAATAAATGTAGCTTATTAGCTGTGCACAAAAACCAGCTGATATCAATTGCTGGTTTAAAAAATAGTACCAGGTGGAAGCTTGATACCTTTGGCTGGTAAATGAGGACAACCTTTAGCATCACAGCCTTGACTAGCTACTGTAGTACCCCACCATTTGAAATTGGCAGATCCACCTGTGTATACCACGCAGAAGTAGATGATGATGGCAGCAATAGCAAGACCGCAGTCAAGGCCAGTGGCCATAACAAGGTTGTACTTCTTCCACCATGCATTCTTGCGCTTGTGGATTAAGAAGTTAAAGATGAATGATACCAAAAACCAAGTAGAATAGTTGAAACCGGTAACTGAGGGAATTTGGGCAGCACCTGCAAGGAAAAGTGTAGGGTTGACCTTTTTCCAAAACACAGAACGGGGTTTCCAGTAGGTAATAGCAGCACCGAGAAGAGCACATCCAGCACCAAGAATGAAAAAGTAGTGAATGAAAGAGTAGCGACCACCAGCAGCAAAAATCTCACTACCAAGTAAACCCCAGATTAAATGAGTGTTGAAAGAAGTTTTAACACTTCTGCAAATCATATTGTTTTTGGCATTAGGTGTGCAAACGTCTTCAATATGGTGGAGGACCCAACCAGTGACAGCAGGATTAACAATCGCCGACCAACAGCCGGACAGAAATAGCACGAGCGTCGTAGCGTAAGGAGGAACCTTCATGTAGTGACCAATTTTAGCACCTTGAGACATGTGCATAGCATGTTGAAGAGTCGAGAAACCAAAAAGATAAAAATATAACAGAGCGAGAGGCTGGCCTTTAAACCAAAAAGACGAGACAATGTTAAAGAAAGTACCCATACCAACAGTCAGATTTGCACGAGATTCAATCAGAGAAAGAGGAACAAACAAGGCACCACCAATGATCATTGCAACAACAAACCCATAAGATGTAATCTGGGTGTCCTTGTCCCATCCCTCACAAAAAGCAAAACCAAGAGCAAGACTAACAATCATAGCACCAATGTAGATAGCCCAATGAGGGTCTTTATATTTGCTCATGATTTGGTTATGAATATCGGTTTGACGATTGCGAATCTTATCTATAACATCATGCTTGAATCTGAAGAAAAATGAAACCCAGAGACAGGAAAACGAAGCCAGAGAAAGTGCAGTATTCATGATGTAGGCAATAGGAAGCACCACAGGCGAATAATTTTCCATTTTTTTGATGTTCAGGGTCCAATCCTTGTTAACAACCTGGTTGGCTTGAAAAGCAGTACCATTCTTGTTGTAGATACTGTTGGTCATGATTGGCAGATGAGCAGTCTGCCAATGGTTGGTGTAGTACAAGCCAGGCATGACAATCCAAACCCAAAACACAAACGAGCCAAAAATACAGGCGGTGGCCCAAAATGGAGTAACCAGAGGGTTACCAATAGACGAAATTTGGGCCCAGTCAAGAGTGAGCGGAAACAAACCAAGCCCAGTCTTAACACCAAAGACTTGACCAAGAGCAGCGCTACTCGGCTTGCACCAAGAGATCCATGCACCAAGTGAAGACACAAAAGGCATGATCAAATCAGGGAACCAGTACCATACAAAAGAGCCAGTAAACACAATTGCAAAAAATGAGAAACGCGAGATAGTCCAGCCATTCGCAACGTGATTTTCTCTTGAGTGCAAGGTTTTAAATAAAGCGCAAGTCGACAGGGTTGAAGGCCAGATGAGGTTAGCAGGCTTGACTAGAATAGGAAGAGCAAGGCCACACCATGCGAAAGACATGATATAGCAACACATATTAGCGAGAATGGCACGTTTAATACCAATGTCGTTGTTAAAATATTTGACTTGTTCAGTGAAAGCAGTGTTCACGAGCTTAGCAGATACAACCACATTCATGAACATAGTTACGCAAGCATGCTCTTTAATATTGAAAGGGCCAGGGTTAAGATGAATTCCTTTGAAAGAAACATCAGGAACAATTCTGTACCACAGCTCACCGACGGGGTAACTGAGGAGCTGACCAACAATAGCGCCAATTGAAACAGAAGGAAATCTGACTTGAAAGAAAGCATCAATACCAGCAATGACGGAGGCAAAGCCAAAGGCTAGGAACCACATCCGGATAGTTAGGCAAGGCAAGTCTACGTCCTCAGTAATGACAATTTCCGAAATATCTTTCAAGGTAATGTCAACGTTTTCGTCATCAGAATCTGAAATTTCGTTAGATTTTTCATTGGTTCTATAGTCTCCTTCTTCTTTTGAAGACTTTGTATTGAGACCTTCTGCAATAAGGTCTCCATTTTTGGCATAGCTAGAATCGTCAGAGTTTCGCATGCTAGCAAAAATAAAAAATGGAAATTTTTAGATGAGATTGATAAAATAGAATAAAATAGATCAAAATCCGAAAAAGTCAATCAATTTATAAAGATTTGCTAGTGCAGTTTCATACTACACACGCTTTTACTTCCTAAAGTCTCTTTGAGCGGTTTTTTTACAGAAATAAATTGCAATTGGTCGGATTAAATTTTCAAGTTTTAATTTTCCTGATTAAAAGATATAAAAATTGCGTTTGAAAGAATAAAATCTGGGCAAATAAGAAATTCTTCTGGGTTTATTGGGTACTAGTGATGGCCTGTAATTGATAAATTCAAACTTTACCGGCTTTTTTTTGAATTTCAAAAAAAGAAAAAAAATATATATATTCATTTGTTTAAAAAATAACTTTTAGTTAGGAGAAAACACAAGTAGTTTTTTTTTTTATTCTTCTCACTCTAAAAACCCTGGAACTCGTTACATTTTCTTTTGTCAAAAGGAATGAGTTGCCAAAAACTTTTATTGAATAGAATATTGTTTATTAATATTGCTAATGAAAACTTCATTGTTATTATTGTTCACTAAATGTGTTGGAATTAATACTGTTAAAAAAATTAATAGTAATAAATTAGAATAGAAAATCTTGTTGTTCTGGTTTCAAAGAAGAGAAGAAGTTCTATTATCGCAGCCCATATATTCATAATTTATGCATTCTTATGAATAATGGGAAACAAATATGTCAAAAATCAAAGAATACTTGTTTGGTCAATTTGGGATTTGATTTGCTAATCAGCTAAAACAATATAACAATTGCTACACCAAATAATTAATTATTTAGATCAATTTCTTTCTAGTCTTTATTAGATTTATCATTACAAAGTAGCCTGAAAGAGCCCCCACAACCCAGCTAGACGTCTACTTCTAAAAGAGTAATTTGTGCATGAGTGTGCATATTAGATCAAATTTGCCATCTTAGCACTGAAAGACACACTTGAAATTTTTTCGATCACTGAGATTTTGCTGGCTTGGAGACCTCTTAGAAAGTAAACATCGATGCTAATATTACTATTTCTTCTATACGTATTTCATTCCAATAAGAAGAAACCAAACAGGTTATTAGTGGACTTAGAACTAGGTAAGCCCAGTAGGTTCTTAGCACAACTATTAGTTTTAATTTCACATTATGATTTGCTGTTATAATTTAAAAAAAAAAAAAGCAATATGTGCATATGATGAAAAGTTGACCAATGGAATGATTTTGAAAAAAAAAGAAACTGAACTGCAGCTAAATGAATCTATCTTTACCAATATCTTGGTAATTCCTTAACCAACACTGTCTTGCTTGTTGCATCTCATGCTTTCAGCCGAAAAGTTTTCAAGTTCGAATATAAAATGTACCAGCCATACAATTTCAAGTTTCTAGTTAGTCATCAATAGAAATCTTTTTACGTCATTGATCAGCTTCATCAATTTAGATGGGTAAATACCATTTCCGGCGTACACTTGACCCTCACAATTTCGTGCTAAGCCGGGCTGCTTCGCAAGGGAAAATACTCATATTACATAAATTTCAATCAGATTACTCAACCTGAGTTTTTAACATGACTGTTAAACCGTTAAGGCTTTTAACTAGTAAATGGAAAAGAAAAAAAACAGTCAAGATCTTAAAAAGCCAACACCGATTTACATGAGTAGCTTCTAACAAAGCCAAATTTACATAAGATTTTTGATTAAAATGCTTGGCCGTGCTGTTTCAGAACCTCAAAAATTTTTCTAGTTCTATATACTAAAACGGGGGCAAGAAAGATTCTGATTTTAATTATGAAAAACTTAGTTAACTGATAATTATTGCCTCTTCATGTATATCGTAATAATTGTAAAGATGTAGGGCTAAGGTCGGAAGTTGAACCGTAAAAATATGTAAAAAGAAAAGTTTTCAAGCGCCGCGTCCTTCAACTTTGAACTCTCATAGTAACAAAATTTCATCAAAAAAATCTTTTTAATCTTTTTTTTTTATTTTTTTTATTTTTTTTATTTTTTGATTGATTTGATTATAACCTGCCGCTGATTGAATGGACTTCTTGACAAATATCACCTGTCATGCAAGATGACATACGATTTCAATTTCTAATACTTAGTCACTCTATGAAAGATTCCCGCGGCATTACCATGCTGTCTACTAAATTTGAGATAATACCGGTAGGCAAGCAAAGTAAAAAATGTTAATTTTTAATTGCAGTTATTTCAACATTTTCAGGCTCAAGTTTGTAGGTTTTTTTTACTGATAGATACTTCTTTTCCGTGACATTTGCATTCTAAAACCAGACAGTCAGTCGTCTTATATTAACGTACTTTTTGATTACGTGCAAAAACATACCTTTTTTTTAGTTAATCAATCTTCCACAAATTAAGTGATAGAATTTTGCCCTCTATTTAACAAAAGTTTTTCTCTCTAATGTTTTTACAAAATTTCTGTTGTGGAAGTAGTCAGGAGTCGTTTAACTTGATACGGAATTCTTCCAGTTAGGGCATTTGACAACGGGAAGGTAGCAAATATAACCCCGATCCAGATTTTGGAATAATAATACATCCAACTCAGTGATTATTTTTACATACAATCTCAATTTATCCTCTGAAAGCTGATAAAAAGGCAAAATGCGCTTCACCATCCGTCATGTGAACTGTTTTGTCATTTTGCAAAAGTTCGGATTTGTTAAGCGTAAATTTGGTTTTTCTTGAAATTACAAGTAAAAGTATGTAAATTTTATGTAGATATATGTAGATTGTAGATATAATAAGTTTATAAATATAAAGAGAAAAAAATTAGGATTCAAGAAAAGGTTTTTATTCGTAATAAAATGGCCGTATTCACTCCGATTCCTCGTAAAAAAAAATGTTTTCATTTGATAACCGGTAGAGCGTATATGAGTCTCGTTTGGGCATAAATTTACTAGCTTTTGAAATTGGCTTTTGCCATATAAGAGTAACCCATAAGTTTTTACTTCAGTATTTTCGTTTGGCAAAATGAATTAATTAGAAAAATTTCAGCAATAATTGGAGGGTTTTTCAGAGCAATTTTCTTTTCGGATTCTCGTATTTTGGGCTTTTTCTAGCTAGACTCTGTCCACCTTCACACATTAACAGGTATTAATCCTATAGGGTTCGCTTTCAAAATTAAATTACAGGCCTCTCATCCAGCTATAAAACAAACAAGGCTTTTCTATATTTCATTATTACAATACAGTTTTATTACCAGGAAATAACTGGACTGAAGATAATGGAAGCAATCAACCCATTACTCTTCTGACCTTTTATTTTTTATTTCTTTTTAATATGGGGACCAAAACAATCTAAGAAAGCTTCTAAAGCAATTACGGATAACCTGAATATATCCAGTGAATCCTATTTGTATAGTTCTTGGTACATCCGAATTTTGAAGAAAAGAGTGTGACAACTTGTTATTTTCTTGTATTGGTCGGATTTACCTATTAAAATTTTTTTTAGGTGATTCTCTTGATCTTAATTAGCTGTTTTCAGCCGGCTCACGGTTTCAGCATTGCCTTACTTGATGAAGTAAGATTTGGCAGCAAATTATTTTTTTCTCTGAAGAATGCACGTACACGTTACATGCCAATCAACTTCTTTATCTTAGATAATCTCGTTCCGAATATTATTTTAACATAATCTAACATACAGGTAAGCAAATTTATTAAATTTCCTGTTTCGATGTTTCTACTTTAAAGAAATGCCTTCCTTGTGGAACATATGCAACATTCAGATACTGTAACTATTATTAAAATTAGTACCGTATTTAATAGTCAAGGCTACGACAGTTAAAAATACTACGGAATAGAAAGACAGTACTCCGCGCAATTTCAGCCGGAATCCTTGTTTTAAAAAAAAAAAAGGTGTCACAGTTTCTTGTGGAAATAAGATACTGGCTAACTTTCAATGATCTAAGATCTTTCCTTTTTTGAAGTTTTCCTATCATTAGTGACATTACCACTGATCCGTCGTATTCTCATAAAGATGATACCTCATTAAGTACGGGTGTTTTTTTAGACCCTGAACACTAAGAGAAATCACAAAAATTCAAAACCCCATTATTATTATTAGGTGTCACGGCACCCTGGGTTCCTAATCCAGGCCATGGGACCAAACCATGGTGTCGCAGTACAGGCCGTATGGTACTATGGAAAAGCCCGGGACCCTTAGCTGGTCCCCTCTCCTATGTTTGTTTGGAGTTCTTCTCTACAAAGAAAAAAAAAAAAAAAAGGAAAAGAAAAAAAAATGTAATTCTTGACAGTTTAAAAAAAAAAAAAGCCAACACCCCGACACTGAATTCCAACTCGTTTCCAATGTATCGTGTCGGACTGATTACCTTCTTCAACTCAGTAGCATCTTATCAAGGGCTCCTTGAACCGTGTGCAACAATCACACATCACCTGGAAGTTTTTGACTGAGACAGAGCCATTAGGTGGTTCAGGATAGTAGGTGGATTACAGGACTTTCTCATTCGTTATGCGGTCGCGCAGACCGCCATAAGACTTTAAGAAACCCACCAGCCTAAAAAAAGGAGGAATCTTTTTGAGTACCAGAGAAACCAGAGGAGGGATAACCATTGCTCATGCGTGTAATCACGTTTTTGAGGCAATACCCAACTCCGACCCTTTGAGATCTCCGGTATCGATATCCAGACCATCAGTAAGGGAAGTCTGTAAGAAAGCACCCACAACATCGTATACATCTGAACGGAACACCGTCCATCTAGAGGTGGTGTACAAAAAAAAAAAAATGCCAGGAATGAAGGAATTAGTATGGCTTTGTACTCATCGTCCTAGTCTCTTCAGCCGCAGGGATCCGGCTACTCTTTAATCCTTAGTCTCAAGTTCGTTGTCGGAGGATTCCTAAACCAGGAAGCCGGGCCGGTACTACGATAGAATCTTTTTAAGAAGAGTAGAGAGAAATATTTTTTCATGTGGTGTTGGAACCTATAAGTCAATACACTGATCTTGATCACTTCGATTATAGTTCAACCGGTCGCTCAAAGCCATCATGGCGGCACCGGACTCAGGAGGGGGTCTAAAGCTGTGTAGAGAGAAATAATTTCGATATAATTGGTTGGAAGAAATTTAAGGCTCTGAACACGTAGACTTTGTTCGCTTCGACTGTTGTAAATCCTGTCTTTTATAGCCCCCACTGTTCCTAACTGAACTGAAAAAAATGACTTTTAATCTATATATCCCGTATACATACCTGCCCTACCAATACGTATATGAACATGCCATCCTGACTATGTCTCATGCGTGTTCCAACGCACCACGTTCAAACGTCTAATACTGAAGCACAGGACAACCGGCCGGAGATCCCACTTCTAAATATGGCATCTCCATTCCACCAGCTTCGTACCATACGCAGCTGTCTTGCCAGTTTCTCGGACACCCTGTACCCCAACACCAGTCAAGATCATCCTCCCAATTAGTACCGAATGGGTACGCTTCAGGTATGACCTGGAAGTGCTGGTTAATTAAACAACCGTTCATAGGCGATAAGCCCCAGGCGCGCCTGTCCAGTTGTAGGTTCCACATCAGCTCATTCGGGTTCTGGTATGAGTCGTATTTTATATTGAACCAGTTTAAAGCGTCGTCCCAACTAGCTATAGCGTTTGCGTTACGCACCAGTAGCTTATAGCCGCCACCAAACGTAGTCTGGTACCCATTATAGCCGTTCCGCCGTGCCAGACCACCGGCCGTCAGGACGGCTGCCGGTGCGACGTGGACCAGTCCGCTTGACTCCAGAGTAACCACTCGTAACGGCGTGTCGTTGGTTGATTTGTCATACATGACAAAAACATCGCTATGGCTGTCACTATCTGGTAGAACGACCGTCGTATCAAAGCCCAAATGGTTCATATCAAACAAGTGCAGTCCGGCGTAACGTCAAGTCAAGTTCCCGAAAGACTCGATTCTAATAAATCTAGTGTCTGATACCCCATGGCTGGTCAACCCCAATACTTTCATACTGCGCAAAATGTCCGTGCCGTTGGCTATGTGCTGTGTGGCATTATAATCAACAGTTTCCCTTTTAAACCAAGGGTACGTCGAGTAAGCAGTAGACGCCGAAAGCCCAAGTGCCGCTGTAGAACCTATGACACTCACTGCACAAGTGCCAGCACTTACTGGCTGTCCTTGTTGTGTAGTACAATGGTCCCATATGTTCAGTCCGTTAAGAGCCAGGTCTGACGTTACCGCCATAGCCATCTGGACGTAACCCCACTTAGTGCGCAACTGATCAGCGAATTTCAGTAGGCCAACAAAGATTAAAATAGCTACATGTCACGTGATGAAATAAGCTTTACGAGATTACTAAGCCTAGGTCCAGAAATGGCGGCTACTACATAGACGGGCTTCATGTACACGGCCTTGGTTTATATTAGGTTATTTACGTAACTTCTGACAGAATTCATGGTTATTTACGTAAACACATATTAGAAGTAATAACCGGAAACTAAGTTTATTTTAAGAAAAAGGAAGGAACTGGGAACTGGTATTCTGTTTGAGGAGGAAGTCGAAATGGAAGAAGAAATAGAAGTAGAAGTAGTGGAGGAAGGGTTCGGTATATGGACTCTGTACGATCACTCTCTGTAGTAACACTCGCCTAACGATTCAGCAAAACTCTATACTCGGAATAGGTTGGCAGATGGTTAGATGTTGTTTCTGGGTTTGACCTCTGACTTGGTAGTACTCACCACTAGTGTTTCAGAACACTGGCTTCGTGTGCTAGTTGTCAGGCTTAGGAATAATCTCTTGTTGGCTTGTCGTCTCACAGGAGTATGTGAATGAACACCGGTTAGTTATCAGTTGTTGTGTAGTTGTTCAGGGTATTTGAAGAGTGATTAGGATTCCTCGTAGTAAATGATGAGTAGTATTGGGTATCGCTCTTTTCTCTTCCCGAGAGGACCAGGGGAATTGAGGTGGTGCAAATATCCCACGTTGTACTTCTCGGACTCCATGAATACGAGCGAACAATTGTTTTTTTTCATCATTTCCTGAATTCCAGTTTTCAACAACATTTCTCTGAAGTTTGCCTGATTCTAAAAGGACTTTCTATTTGAGGGTTATAAAGGTTACATCAGTTTCAGAATATCATTCTAATGAATACTAGAGTATCTCTAACGTGTATAGAAGGGAGATAATGATATAGTCAGTTTCACAATGTATTCACTATGTTCCATATTGTGGATTGGAAACAGGTTTGATGCAACGGTATCATTTCTTGTTGAAGTCAATTGACCAGGTGAAGCTGGAGGGTGCTCATGTGGTATAGGCTAATCCTGAGGAGTAATGGAGCCAGGAAGGGTTCGTTGGTGTCATTTTGCATTGCCATCGGCAAGGTGTGTCATGACACTACATAACGCTTTCACACACCACTAAGGCCCATACTAGCAAGTATGCGATCCAGTTTCCTACCGTTACTTATGACGCCACTTTCAAGCGCGAACCAAGTAGTAAAAGTTAATACCAGACTTAGTATAATCAAGGGTATAACCGTTCTGGTAAGTATGGCTGTCATCTGGTATATATATATGTATGTATATTTTTTTAGAGAAAAAATACTTTTATTCTTTGATTTTTCCAAAACTTAGGGGGGGGGAAAGACCGTGTTTATATAATTACTAAGCTCCTCAGGTCTCCAACCTGACATCCTTCAACTTTTAAACTCTCATAGTGTCATGATAACCCTTACCCTGGAGTGAGGTTTATGCCAAAAGCTTCCGAGATTGCTGAGGCAACCAAGGAGGCTTAGAATTACATAATTGATTATAAGAGAATAATCAAAGATGTTGTGTTGGGTTTGACAAAGGTTGTTCGTGAAATGGGAAACGGAAGTAGATAAAAGGAAATACTTTTCCTCCCCACGGGGCTACCAGGTTCAAGAACCATTATGAGAACACCTTTCAAACGACTACAACAAAACAAAACGCTCAAGAAGTCCTCTTCGAGCATTTGGCCTGAGAAATCAAAGTAAGAGCAGTCAGAGACATCGACAGTCACTTGCCTTATCTCATACGGTCAGGGATTATGAAGATAGCACGACATTAGCGTCTAGAGAGAGAACACAGAAAGCTTGTAAACCCCACTGGGTGGTGAAGTGACAGTTATCTCTCACAACGCACTTAAGTAAATGTAGCTTTTGTCAAAGGTTCACGTAGGAAGACTTTCACCGTTACTAACAAGAATTCTCTTGAATTAGTCCTTGCCGTGAAAGTCTTTAAAACAAGAAGAACGAACGTAGACGTTCAGAGTCACATCAAGAACAAACCCCTTTTTAGATTAGAGAGCTCCGTATACTTCTATTTCTGTAAGTACGCTCCGATCCCCGGCATTCTGAATCGTCATAGCTGTTAACACTTCTGTCCGGAGCAAAATAGGCTTATCTCATTAGTTCAGATTTATCTCCTGTGATCTTAAGCTGCACAAAGTTGCAATGATGGAAGCATATTGCACAAAACACTATGATAAATAAATTACATAGATAATTGAGGTTTTTTGAATTCCAGTATGAAAATACTTTTTTTTTTTTTTGAAAAAATAAGTTTAGATCATCATTATACCAATTTGTGACGTTGGTCACATACATATGAAAATAGATATTAAAAAAAAAATAGAAAAGAACAAAACTTAGAGAGTCATTGGAAAATCCATAAAACATAAACAAATAAAAAAAAAAAAAAACAGTATCATGCAGATCAGAAAATTGTACCAGGCGGAAGCTTGATACCTTTGGCTGGTAAATGAGGACAACCTTTAGCATCACAGCCTTGACTAGCTACTGTAGTACCCCACCATTTGAAATTGGCAGATCCACCTGTGTATACCACGCAGAAGTAGATGATGATGGCAGCAATAGCAAGACCGCAGTCAAGGCCAGTGGCCATAACAAGGTTGTACTTCTTCCACCATGCATTCTTGCGCTTGTGGATTAAGAAGTTAAAGATAAATGATACTAAAAACCAAGTAGAATAGTTGAAACCGGTAACTGATGGAATCTGGGCAGCACCTGCAAGGAAAAGTGTAGGGTTGACCTTTTTCCAAAACACAGAACGGGGTTTCCAGTAGGTAATAGCAGCACCGAGAAGAGCACATCCAGCACCAAGAATGAAAAAGTAGTGAATGAAAGAGTAGCGACCACCAGCAGCAAAAATCTCACTACCAAGTAAACCCCAGATCAAATGAGTGTTGAAAGAAGTTTTAACACTTCTGCAAATCATATTGTTTTTGGCATTAGGTGTGCAAACGTCTTCAATATGGTGGAGGACCCAACCAGTGACAGCAGGATTAACAATCGCCGACCAACAGCCGGACAGAAATAGCACGAGCGTTGTGGCGTAGGGAGGAACCTTCATGTAGTGACCAATTTTAGCACTTTGAGACATGTGCATAGCATGTTGAAGAGTCGAGAAACCAAAAAGATAAAAATATAACAGAGCAATAGGCTGGCCTTTGAACCAAAAAGACGAGACAATGTTAAAGAAAGTACCCATACCAACAGCCAAGTTTGAACGAGATTCAATCAGAGAAAGAGGAATGAACAGGGCACCGCCAATGAGAACAGCAACAACAAAACCATAAGATGTGATTTGAGTATCCTTTTGCCAACCTTCACAGAAAGCAAAACCAAGAGCGAGGCCGACGACAATGGCTGCGATATAGACTGCCCAGTGAGGGCTACTGTACTTAGCCATGATTTGATTGTGAATATCAGTTTGGCGGTTGCGAATCTTATCAATAACATCATGCTTGAATCTAAAGATAAATGACACCCAAAGAGCTGAAAACGAAGCCAGAGAAAGCGCAGTGTTCATAATGTAGGCAATAGGAAGCACCACAGGTGAATAATTTTCCATTTTTTTGAGGTTTAGGGTCCAATCCTTGTTAACAACTTGCTTACCTTGGAAAACAGTACCATTCTTGTTGTAGATACTGTTGGTCATGATTGGCAGATGAGCAGTCTGCCAATGGTTGGTGTAGTACAAGCCAGGCATGACAATCCAAACCCAAAACACAAATGAGGCAAAAATAGAAGCTGCGGCCCAAAATGGAGTAACCAGAGGGTTACCAATAGACGAAATTTGGGCCCAGTCAAGAGTGAGCGGAAACAAACCAAGCCCAGTCTTAACACCAAAGACTTGACCAAGAGCAGCGCTACTCGGCTTGCACCAAGAGATCCATGCACCAAGTGAAGATACAAAAGGCATGATCAAATCAGGGAACCAGTACCATACAAAAGAGCCAGTAAACACAATTGCAAAAAATGAGAAACGCGAGATAGTCCAGCCATTCGCAACGTGATTTTCTCTTGAGTGCAAGGTTTTAAATAAAGCGCAAGTTGACAGGGTTGAAGGCCATACAAGATTGGCAGGCTTGACTAGAATAGGAAGAGCAAGACCGCACCAACCAAATGCAAGAATATAGCACGACATGTTACAGAGAATAGCACGCTTGATACCAATGTCATTGTCAAAATATTTGACCTGCTCAGTAAAAGCAGTGTTCACAAGCTTGGCAGATAAAATCACGTTCATGAACATAGTTACGCAAGCATGCTCCTTCATGTTGAAAGGACCAGGGTTAAGATGAATACCCTTAAAAGAAACATCAGGAATGATTCTGTACCATAGCTCACCGACGGGGTAACTGAGGAGCTGACCAACAATAGCGCCGATTGAAACAGAAGGAAATCTAACCTGAAAGAAAGCATCAATACCAGCAATAACTGTTCCGAAAGCGAATGCAAGGAAGAACATTCTAATTGTCAGACAAGGCATATCAACGTCTTCTACAATAACAATTTCAGAAATATCATTCAGGGTGATATCAACATTCTCGTCGTCAGAGTCGGAAATTTCATTTTGTTTTTCCTGTACATCAAGAACAGTTTTTTCATCAAGAGGTCCGGTAAAGACACCGGCCTTGTTGACGAAGTCTCCTTTTTCAGCAGTACTGTTATCGTCGGAGCTATGCATATTGAACGTCGTTTTTGAGATGATCTGAGATGAAAATGATTAGATGAAAGAAAGAATTTTTTTTTTTTTTCTTTCCCAGGAATTCCACGTTATTTATATTGTAGAGCTGATAATCGCTCATCAACAAAAGCAAAAACTTGGTAGTAAACAAAATCTTTTCAAGCTCATAAAAATTTTCAGCTCTAGAGGGTTAATCTGATAGTTATTCTACCGGTAGCTACGCATTTGTACGGTAGTCAGTAATATCTGATCGTATATGGTACTACCGTAAATGTTAGTCAAGCTTTTTTTTTTTTTGTTTTTAATACGTACTCCTACACTTGATAATCCAAATTCGGTAATAAGTATAAAAACAGAACAGGAAAAAAGAAATATGTCGGGTTTTCACCAAATAGCTGGTCATGACTACATCAACATAATCTGATTTCTAAACAGCTTGACTTGTCTAGATTTGCTGTCAACGCCTCCAGCCCCTACTTCTTTAAAGTAGCCGACGGTTGAAAGTTGTATCTTGGCTTTTTTTTTTTTTCTCGCATCAAGAAATAAGACCTTACCCAAATTCTAAGAAAGTGACATTCCTAGTAACAGTCGGTTAGCATTTGCAGCCTTACTTTCTTCCGGTAAAATCCATGATAATGAAGGCAGCATTTACTCTACCCAGCTTTTGTAATAGACTTGCCATTCTAGCAACAGAAAATCCTTTAATAAATAAAATGAAAATGAGAAATTTTGACGCCGCAATATTTAGTAAGAAATCTCTAAACGTTTTTACTTTACGCCTGTTATTTGAATAATTATGCCTTTTGCGAAAAATCTAGTTAATGGATACAAAACGGGTAATATATATCTCAAATGAATTGACGCAACAAATAAATGAAAACAAAAAAAAAAGGAAAGTGTTAGGACTCTTACTTTCAGCAAGCAAAACCTCTGGAACTAGATCTTGAGGAATTTGATGTAAAAGTCTTATTAGTAGCCCATAAGGGTTTTTATTAATGGTTTGGAATTATATATATATGTTCTGAAGATGAATGAGCAGAAAGAGAATGCTCAGCAAGAAGCAGTAGAAAACTCAATCAAAGATTGTCGCAAAACCCACTGATCAATTATCGCTAAAATCTTTCTCTAAAACTCAAAAAAAAAAATCATACCAATCTCAAACAATAGTTTACTGAGAATATTTTGACTGAAATGTCAGGGATTTCACCTGGATTCTTTCAATAGGGTCAGAAATAACCTGGAAAAGTATGCAAGGTTAATACCAATTGGTCAGCGTGCTATGTTTCTCAAAAAAAAAAAAAAAAAAAAAGAAGAAAAATCAACACCCCATATTTCTGGGTATAATACCCTCTTTATATGGGGAGTATGAACATTGACTTTCTTTTACCTCACGGTTGGTAATAATATATCGGTGTTAGATATTATCGATTGTTATATCAAAAGCGAGTTATATCTTTTTTTTTCGAGTTTCGTAAAACCGGTTCATCTGGTTTTATCAAAAGAATAACCTCACACCTTATCAAATGTTCCTTGCTTTCAAGTTCCTCTAAGCCAAGTCTCCTTAGAAATCTTTGTTGGTTTGGGTAAACCAGGTTTCGAACATGTAACTGACTATAGAAGAATTGAAATAATAACACTAATAATAAAAAATCAGTTCACTGGTCCAATATCAAGAGGTCACATCCTAAATAAAACAACAAGCGTGTATAAGTAGAAAAGGTTGACTCTGAGATACCTATCTCCACAAGACTGCAGCCGAGCAGAGCGCCCAACTAATAGTACAACTGAAATAGACAGCTATTAGAAAACTCAACATTAATAGTTTGAAAAGAATTGAGTAAAAAATTGTGCCGTATTGGTTGCAGAAGTTCTAAACATACATTCTCAGATTGATTCTCTTCTTTGTTTAGTTACACTCGACAAATTATGCCACTCATAATTCACAACTATACTTGACAAAAATAAATATGACAAGAGATACCCACCATGTACTGTCTTGTTCTAAGTATTATGAAAAACAGTCCTGGGAAAGAAAAAGCCAGCCCTGGTTAGGGTTAGAATGATGATACAAATCTCACTTTTGTTAATTTGATATTGACTTTGGTAAAATGTGCGCACTTTGCTTTTATTTAAATTAAGTACTGTATATACAAAGCAAATCTTGCTCTGCACTTAATCACGCTTCTAGACTCAAATTGATTTTTCTTCAACTACTTTCTAATCACTTCAGTCTAAATTTTCCAATCAGTAGATAAATTGTTTGCTTGATACCTTAAGGCAAGAGTGCAAATTTTCCACCTGCTGCTACGGATGGAAACTAGACAGGAACTCGGATGAAAACATAGCCCATGTCAAGCCATGCAGACATGCAAAGCAAAAAAAGCCAAGATTTGTTAAATCCAAATATGTTCATGTGTGCCGATCAGCTATCCTGCGCTGGCTTTGCATAGACTACAAGCCAAGAATTTTGGACTTGTCAAGCTAAAAGCTTTTTTTGAATCTGCCCAATCAACTGCGATCTTTAATTTTGTTTTGAAAAATGAGCATATACCTGAGGTGTACACAAATAACGTAGCACTTTTTGAGTCTGTGGGATTTTAATAGCTATCATAGTGTATTGTACTGGCAAATGTCGGAATGGGAAGATATAGTTCTCCCTTGATGCTTATACTACGGCAATAGAATATTGGCTTTTTATCTTAGTCGTCATAGTACAATTATGTGTAAAAAAAAAAATTGTTTTGTTTGACTTAATGGCTTTGTATTTATTGGTACGGAGTTTTGGCCTAGGACTAAAATTTCCAATTAACAAGAAAAAATCTCAGTGAAGTATATGTGAACCCTGAAATTAAAGACTATAGTACTTCAAGTGTTAGTGTTAACCAAGGCTCTAGATTATCCGGCTCTCGCACACTAGAAATTTAACGACCAGCTGATTCAAATCGATATTTTTAATGATCATGTTTCGGGAATTCAAAATTAAGAGTTTTTTTCTGAAATAGGTAAAATGTTATTAGTGAATGGTATTGAACTCGTAGGCTTTACACTATATCTTCATTATCAATCATTATATTAGTAAGAAATTACCCCTGGTTAAATAGACGATGTTGAACAGCAACTTTTGGAAATAATTTAGATTGTTCACTGATTAATGTGTTTCTTTTTGATTTTAAGATAATAATCAAAATTCCCATCAATTTGATCAATAGTTAAGATATATTATATGCGTTATATTGTAAAGTCTTACTGGTATAAAAATAAATTTACATTTGATTGTGCGGTGATATGCGGCAAAACCTTCACTTGATATTTCTGAAAAATAAATTTAAGACTGTTGAAAGATTTTGGAAAACTATTATAATATTTTAAATGTTGCTCATAAAACAATTCAAACTTATTTAAAAGTTTGGCTACTCGCTTTTTGGAAACATCTATAGATGGGTGTAGCCCTAGGTTTGATAAAAGCAAAGGCCGCTCAGAAAGTGATTGAAATAAACTGAAATCTATTGCTATGCGGCAGGAGCTTTTAAAAGCTGCTCTTCTGTAATAAGTTTCCAAAAATTTGCCAACTGTCGAATTATCAACCTACAGTAGCTAGAGTTTCACGGTACGTACAATACACAAGCTTTTCAAGCAGCTCAGGCAAAAAAAAAAAAAAAAAAAAAAGCTTCTCCAGCAAGGCAGAGTTTTTTCAAACCAGCCACTATTGATATTTATGTCTTGACAATTTTTTTTTGTAAGAAATGCCGCACTGCCCATCCAGGAATGCGACAGTAATGACCAATAATACGCTTAAGAATGCTCAAATTTCTTTTACATTACTTACCACTTGATCATGGTTGGCTTCAACCCATCTGATATGCCCAGACCCGTTATTATTGGAGAAGTCAAACAAAATCAACGCCTGTGACCGATAGAAAACTTGGTCAAATGTAATTTGAGAAAGAGAAAGATTTGCCTTTATTGTTTTACTTAACCTGATGTCATCGATCTTTTTGCCTTCTTCAGCCATCCGCTATTTTCGCCTGGGCCGGTAATTTTGGGGGTTCTAGGTGCAGGTTTTTTATTGGAAGTCAAATAAAGCTTTTAGTGTTGCCCTCATTCACAGTACCAGATACACAAGCAGTATTTTCATTGCCCCATCAAAGTAAAAAATAAATAGAAACAAATAAATATAAAGAAACACAAAATTGGAAAAAAATAATAAAAAATACGAAAAAAATAAAAAAAAAATACGAAAAAATAAAAAAATATGAAATGTAACTGGTCAACAGTTAAATCAGTAATGCTCTTTAATACGAAAATTTAAAACCAATAAAGCCAAACCGGCAGTGGTCTCTTTCTGAAAATCTGATTCAACAGATTCAATCAGTTGCAGGAGATTGATTTGATCATCTGTCGCTGCTTCATCAGGAAACTCCTGACCTTTTACGGTCCAGTAATATATTAGAGTGTAAACCTGAAACTTCAAAAAACGTACAAGGCTCTGTTTTAAAAGATTTCCCAAAATATTTCTTGCATATCAAATTTTCTGTAGTTCAGGGGGAACCAACTACTCACTTTTGTAAGTAAGACTCCCACTTGAGAGCTTGAGTATCTACACTGCCATCTAAGTAGTTTTAGTCTCAAGGATTAATAACCACAAGCACAATAAACGCGTTTTACTAACTTACTGCACAGATGGTGATAGTTTGTCATGCTCTGAGTCTCATTTTAATAAATTTGATTTCGGGAAATAGATAACTCTAGTATGCAGGATTGAATCCCTTCAGTGACTTCAGCTGATCAGATTATATCCTGAAAAAATACAAACTAAATAATTTAACTTATTTTCATTTTATCCGATCAACTTCTGTCAAAATATTGTACTTGGTGAAAAAAAAAAAAAAAAGAATTTACGCATTAAGTTTCTCTAATCAAACTTTTCAACCAAGAATATCATATTTTCAAGTCAATTAGTAACAAATTAATAATGTCAGGCACAGGCATTCTAAACTGGAAATTTCATACAGACTTGTACATTTTACAAACCAGAAACTTCTAGCTGTTCGTTACGTTGCAAATACTTGGTTTGGTATAACAAAACAAAAAGAACGACAAATGACTTGCACAAACCTTTGTTTTTTTCAAAAAAAAAAAAAAAAGTATTAGAAGCCATGTTTACTTATACCAGAAACTCCATAGTATTGAGTTATAAATGCAAATGAATAAATTTTCATTGTTTCTTCTGACATTTAGCAGTAAAATACTGGGATCTTGCGGCCGTTGTCTTAGCAAGATGTTACAATACAACTACCCCGTACCTCAATGATAAAAACGTTTAGAACGGTATAATGAGTCTACCATAGCACAGAAATTACTAGAACAAAAGTTGGTCCCAGAACCGGAACAAACGGGCTATTGCTATCCTGTCTTCAACTCCAAATCAATCATTTGCATGTTGTCTCCTGTCTAATATCTTTCTTAATGGTTGGAGCCAATTGCGCTTTTGTGAAGTCCGTAGGAAGATTAATGTGTATTAAAAAAAAACAAAAAACAAAAAAAAGGAAAAAAGAAATTTGATTGATTTCTTGTTGCGCAAAGTTGCACTCCCTTAACCACCCCGCTCTACAGCCTTGGAACTAATTGATTAGATTTTTTGTCTTGAAAGTATTTTTGAATAAAATAAAACAAACATTTTTTCTAAAATACCATAGTATATATATGGTGAATAGCAGGAATAAATGAAAACCTCTGTTTCTATTTAAACAATTGCAATTTCATAGTAGTTAGGTATTGATACTTAGAACTTGGTAATTAATTTACTTCTAGTTTTATTTGACAGTAAAACGATGATCATGCTTCTTCTGCTTTTGGTTTTACAGCTGAATATTAATTAAAAAAAAAAAAGTCTCAATAGAGTGGTAAATTTCAATATACAGTTAGCGACAAAACTGGACACATACTCAAGACCAAGATTTTCAAATTTGTGTCACATCACACCCACTTACTTCAGCCAAATGAGTATTGCTACTAACAGTAGTGCTCCTCAAAGGCTTTGATTACATATATAAATGATATCTGTACAAGCATTACAAGAGCCGTGACACTATTTGCAAGTTCAAATCAACATGTGTCCAATTTTGTCGCTTTTTAAAGATGAACAAATTACAATACATTTAATATTTTATAGGCCCTCCCTTGGCCTTCAGTACAGCTGCAACTCTTCGTGGCATACTCTCGACCAAGTTCCTGCATATTTCAGCAGGAATCTTCTTCCATTCGTCCAGAGCCCGGGCTTCCAGTTCATGCACCGATTTGGCACCCTCCTCGTACTTGTAGAGCTGCGTTTTGAGGTGCTGCCAAAGATTTTCAATCGGATTGAGGTCCGGAGATTGTGGAGGCCACTGCATTACCACGTATTTGTTGCGGTTAAACCATTCCGAGGCCAATTTGGAAGTGTGTTTTGGATCATTGTCCTGCTGGAAGATGATGTCCTTTTTCTCCAAATCGTATGCCTCCAACGAAAGAGGCAGGCATTGCTGCAAAATGTCCACGTACTGCTGTGCATTCATCTTACCCTCCACTTTCTTTGAATATCCAATGCCATTTCAATTCATACAGCCCCAGAGCATGATGTTTCCTCCTCCGAACTTGGTAGTCCCTGTGTAGTTATGAAGCTCCAAACCGGTCTCTCCGCTGTCAATCCACTTGATTCCAGGTCCGTCATGTTCAAGGCAATTGATTTTGGTTTCGTCTGACCAAATAACCCTCTTCCAGTCATTAATGGTCCATTCCCGATGGCGCTCAGCCCATTCCATACGGAGTTTGCGATGTCGCCTTGTCAGCCATGGTTTTTTGACCTGCTTGATTTTTTTCAAACCTTCTTTTTTAATTGCACGGCGGGCAGTCCAAGGGCGAATAGGTACTCCAGTTGCTTTTGAGAGTGCCTGTGCGACTTCAGAACCGGTGCGGCAAGCTCCAGTGCGGATCAAACGGCGAGCATTCCTGGTGTCGGTGTCGGTTAAAGTTGCCGGACGTCCAGATTTTGCGGCAGGGATAGGATTCTTGACTGATTTTTGCAGCTTACTGACCACAGCTGCTGATACTTGTTGTTCTTGTGCTATTTTGCGATGTGATTTGCCGTTATTGAGACCGGCAAGGATGTTATGGCGAGTGGAATCAGATAAGGGTTTCATGTTGATAGAAAGAGGAATGAGGAAAGAAGAACAAACCAAGAAAGGCAGGCAGTATTCATAGATGTCTTACAGAATCTTCTGGATCCTTTTTGGGCTCCATGGAAGCAACAAAGGGGCCAGGGAGGGGCATTATAAGTAGCACCTGTACAAGCGACAAAACTGATCACATGTTGGTTTGAACTTGCAAATAGTGTCACGGCTCTTGTAATGCTTGTACAGATATCATTTATATATGTAATCAAAGCCTTTGAGGAGCACTACTGTTAGTAGCAATACTCATTTGGCTGAAGTAAGTGGGTGTGATGTGACACAAATTTGAAAATCTTGGTCTTGAGTATGTGTCCAGTTTTGTCGCTAACTGTATATGTTCATCTCTTATTGTTTGGTTGCTTTAGTCCCACGTCATACTCTTAACGCTGCGGAGCAAATATATCTTATCAAAATCACATTCTTTGCGCGTATGTTTGATATTGTTTCAAGTATTTTTAAGTTTTTATATTATTGGTAGTTCTATGGTCTGTAATATATAGTTAGATAGTACTAGTAGTAGTATTATTATTTAGGTGGCCTATGTGTAACTATATATCAACAAGACTAGGCTTGCCAGGGTCTGGAGCTATTTGTAGCGCGCTTGTCTCCGTAGGTGCAGAAACTCAATAGTTAGATGTTCTATTCAGTAATACTTATTAGAGTTGTATTAATGTCTTCTGTGTGTAATTTTCAAATAGTTATAAGGAAAATAAACTGATCATATATATAATAAACCTTGACTTCAAACTACCGGCATTATTATCTTTATTTTTGTAATTACAGAAACAAGAATTGTTTTCAAGAATACATGTTGTAAATAATAAAAAGAAAAATCAAGTTTTCTATCGAAATGGCACACAGACCCCAGTTTAGAAGACTCTCTGTTACTAGCAGCTTTCTGTACTTGAACAGTTTAAAAAGCTGAATGTATTTTATGCTCAACGATAATAAACTTTGCACTTCATGTTTCTTAATTCATTAGTTCAAAGTCTAAAGTGCAAATCATAAAATAGGAATTCCTCAGCTCAGATTCAGAAATAAGAACTGGTATAAAAACTGACTCAGTCTTGAATTTACACACGTCTCCAGCTTAACTCAAAACGTGGCAAATTTGAAAAAAGTATAAATACCCCGGGTTTTCCTTCTGTTATCTTTCCCTTTCCTTTCTTTTTTTTTTTTTTTTCTTCTCTTTGCCAGCAAGCTGTGGTCCACTCGCACTTGCTGGTCGCTTCCTAGCTCTCAGGCATCTTGTCCAGACCTTTGAAGTAGGGATTCTTTATTGAAGACCCGGAATGTATTGAACTTGAGCTCTTAAGCTCTATGAAAGACTGAACTGAGCGACCATGCTCGCAATTGATTGACGAGAGCCGTCATGCTCATAAAATATTGACAGAGTCACCATGCTCACCAAAGTTTGAAGCGGAGTAAATCCCTTTCAAATAGTCGTATTCAGGATTTCGGAATATAGGGCAGCACGGCCAAAAAGTCTGCAACGCCTGCAAAGCCAGAGATCTCTCCTGTGTTTTTGCAAACTATATATCAAAATGAAGTCGTGTTTCGGTGGGTGGAGTTTTTTTCGTTTACGAAGTTTCTCCATCCGTTTTCTCTTCTGAAAATGTTTTTTTTTCCCCTGTGAATTAATCGTAGTCGGCACATGATGCTGTTTATATTGTTTCAAGCATTTGCACCAAGCTTGTTGTATGCTTGAACTTGTTTACAAGTCTGCTTTTCCTGTGAAGCGGAGCGCTCATGGTTTTGCTGTTTCTGGCCGGATCCCACTAACTGAAGAAGTGAATCTTTGGAGTTCAAGTAGTGTAATTGAAGGCCTTACTGCGCTGCTATTTTGATTCTTTTTTGTTTGTTTTTTGATGAGCTGGAGGTCTCACGATACCAGTGCCCATAACCCTGAGGCAGAAGATTGAAACTTACCCTATGCATTTAGGTTGGCAAAGCCCTAACTTTCCTTCCCAAACATTGTGAAATAACCCTAATCCACTCCTGTGAATAAAAAAAATTCTTTTGGCTGAAACTTTTCTTTCTCCTGTCTCACTCTTCTCCTTTCATTTGCAAACAGGTCGGCCGCTTTTAACGCTACCTGTGCAGCAATTAACCGTAGTTAATTTCTCAACTTATAACTCAATAAAGGTACGTCTAATTCTTTTTTTTTTTTTTTTTTTGCAATTTTTCATTGGTTTTCAGAACACCCTCGCTACCAACATATCTTCTTGATGATACACTTAAACTTATAAACTGGAATTACCGACAGAATCATTTGTGTTGATAAAAGTTTGCTGCAACATTTTTTTCTGATACGATTTTTGGTTATGTGTTTGTGTTTCTGTAATCCTGCAGTTCACTTCAAGTTTCATTATGCTAACATGCTTTGCTATTAGGTATTTACTAAAAATTTTCTTCACTATTGCCAATGACCCTTCATATGATGACTATCAGCACTGGGCACCGACGAACAAAAGTTCAATATGAGTGACATGCTTTTAAGTAGGCCTAGAAAACCTGCGTTACTGATTATTTTCATGGGTTTTTTTATTGGTTGATAGTCGGCTTTTTTATTCACGACTTTTTATGCTAACATATTGCAACAGATTCATGTGCTAATATATTTCACTATTGTGACTGTAAGTTACCTCATTATGCATTTCTATCTTTCTCTTGTGGCTTAGATGATGATTTCTTGATGACGAGTCCAATTCAGGTTTCCTGATGACGATACATTCACATTTAATACCATTCATGCCTACTGAATAAGCCCAAGAGTAACATCTTTTTTATTGTATTTTTACAATCACTTAAGACACTTTTCTAACAGTCTTTCTAGTTTTTTTTTTCTTTTTTAATTAAAACTTTTCTCCCCGTAAGATAACGACCTTGTGTGGTCTTGATCTTGATTCCATATGATGAACAAAAGAAAAAAATAGACAAGCATATGTCTGAAATTTTTAATGAAGCGAAATTTTCCATGTGTCTGATTGAATCAAGCTCAAGTACCATTGATGTCTAATACTGTCTATAAAAAATCCTCCGTGTAATAATTTAAATTAATTCCTTTTTATATTTGACGCTTCTAAACCTCTCTAAACCTGCTCCTCAGCAAAAGCACTTTCAATTGGCTTCTCCATAAAACTAGCATGGCCCAGGATGGTCAGCGCGGACGCACCAATCAACCATAGAATTGTAGAAATGGGTGACGCAAAGAATCCAAGCGGAATAGCCACAATCAGCAAACCGGTGTATAGCTGCGAGCTCGTAAAGGTCGTAAAACCCAAGTTAAGGTCATTGCCTTGGAGGCAGCCAATACCATACATACCACCAGCAACGAGAATAATAACAAACAGCAGCAAAATGTTCGTAATGAGACTGTAAATAGACAACAAACTAAAAACAATTGCATAGTTTGTGGAAAAGTAGCCCAGGTTGAAGTTGATACGCGACTGAGCCTCGCCCCAACCGGTAGGTTTGCTGAAGCGCTTGTAATCAAAAAAGTCGCTAAGCGGCTTCAAGTTGTTGAAACGCGATTGCAGCGCACTAGACTCGGTACGGAGCCGTTCAAGACTGAATCTGTCGGCAAAGCTAGAAAGCTGAAAGAAAGATTAAAAAAAAAAAAAAAGCACGAGGTTAGAGATCAAACACAAATCAGGGTAGTATTGTTAAAAGGTGGCGGCGCATCGTGTATAAGATACAAAATCAAGCAAACACGCATGTAGTAGCTGCAATACTTACAGGAAGATAGGATAATCTAGAGGTGATGCTTTCCATGGTGTTTCGGGTTTTGTGGATGTGACGAAGGGTTTATCGAGGGTAAACTGTCAGTGTTGGTGATCGAGATGAAGAAGAAAAGAAATCTGACTTGAAGGCGAGCCAGAAAAAAAAATTTTGACGTGGCCACGTTACTACTGCGTGATAATATTTATTTCATGTTCTCCTGATTGGGTACCTCTACAACGCCAAATGAACACGACGCGAACAAGAAATAAAAAACAATTCAACTCGACAACAAATATATTAACAAAAAAATAAAAATACACATATGTAGAAATAAAAATAAATAAAAAAATAGTGGAAAAAGAAATAGGAAAAAGGAAAAAGGCAAAATAATAAAAAAAAAAAAAAAATAAGAAACAAGAAAAATAATAAAAGTAAAAACAAGAAGGAGAAAAAAAAAAAGATAAAAATAAAAAGCGCCATCAATTTGTATTCTCCTTCAACCCAAAAATCCATCTAAGGAAGAGTAGGATCCGGGTCATCAAGCCTTGTTGATTCAACAATAATTCATGGCTTTCAGACTCCTTTACCGTACTCATTTTATCATCAGCCTCCCCGTTTGATACCGCTCGATGGCGCAGAATGGAAGCGGTACCCTTGTCGCAGATCGGGATGGCTGAGGAGCAGCTACTCTCACCGACAATTACACCTGCAGCAGTTACCTGTGTAACGTCGTCGATGGAGCGGTCACCGCTCTGGTGAAGCTTAGTGGTGTCGTTTGCGGAAGTATCTCCATCGGAATCTAATAAAACAAAATAGTTAGTACACATTTGTAAGATGATTGAAGTGCAGTGGATTGCATACCTACCCACTCCGGACGACTTCTTTGCATCAACCACCCTTTGGTTAGCAGGTCTTCCAATACTAGGTTCATCAAGGTTTCCGTCCGTGACGCCATGATCTCCATCAAGCTCAGTGAACATCTCGTTTGTCTCCTTCTTGGCATCAGCGTGCTCAATGACCTCAAGTTGAGGATCAGAAACAATGGAACGAGAAACAGCATTAACTTGGGAAACGGGGGCCTTGTATTGTTCCCCGTCATGACTGGCAAAAGCCATAAGACCGCCAGCAAGAGCGATACTTCCAGCAACGGCAGCGCCACTCTTTAGGGCTTTGTCATTGCTTGTGGTCTCGCTCTCAGCTTCAAACTCATCACCGTCAACGGAAGTGTCAGTAGGCACTTGTTCAGTGAAATCAGTTTTGGCGGATTGCTCAACACTTCTGTTCAGAGTGTGATACGGAAGTGGCAGCTCAGGCTCTTCATCGACTGTCAGAACAGCTAAAGTTGGTGAAGACTCCAGGTCTGTCTCAACAGTTTCAGCGGTAACCGCTTCAATCAAAACTAGAGAAGACTCTTCGTCTGATTCAACATGCTGTTCTGGGTCAATGGACTCGGCGGGTTCAAGGACAGGTTCGGTATGTTCATCAGTGTCGACAGGCACAGTAGGCTCGGCCATTTTTAGGCTTTTGGTGAGCGGGACAACTTCGACAGGCTCTTTAATGTCAGTAGGTTTAGTAGATTCAGAGCTTGGCGTAGTAGTTTCAATAGATTTGAGTGTATCGACAGGGGCGACAAGTGGGGAAGATTGGGAATGGACCATGGGTTTGAAAAGAGAATAAAATTCGACGGCAGGCTCGAATTCACTAGTAGCAGGAGCTAAATTGTCAGCCATAGCAACGGGTTCAGTCGCGGACTCAAGAGTCTCAAGGGAATTATCAGTTTCAGTAGGATCAATAATCATTGATCTTACAACAGGCACGGCAGCAATAACAGGTGAAGAAACAGTGGGTGCCATGTCAGGCTCAGTAGAATTAGCAGTAAGGACAGTTTCTGGCTTGCCAGCAATTTCAATAGTATTAGCAGGAGCTAAATTATCAGCCACAGCAACGGGTTCAGCTGCGGACTCAAAAGTCTCAAAGGAATTATCAGTTTCAGTAGGATCGATAATCATAGATTTTACAACAGGCACGGCAGCAATAACAGGTGAAGAAACCGTGGGTGTAACATCAGGCTCAGTAGGATTGGTAGTGAGGACTTCTTCTGGTTCTTCAGCAGCCTCAATAGAACTGGTAGTGAGGACTTCTTCTGGTTCTTCAGCAGCCTCAATAGTATTAACAGTAAAGACATTTTCTAGCTCTTCAACAGGCTCAACAGTATTAGCCATGAAAGCATCTTCTGGCTTGTCGGCAGTATCAGTAGAATTGACAGTAAGGATATTTTCTGGCTCATCAACAGTCTCAGTAGGTTCGGTAAACTCAATATTATTGACAGATTCAACGGGTTTCGCTAGCTTGATATGCTCAGCAGGCGAAATAATATCATCCAACTCACCATGGCTGTTGGATTTAGCAATTGCAGCAGACACAACAGGCTCATCTTGGGGAGACTCGTAAGTATCAGCGGACGCAGAAAACACAGTAGGCTCAGAAGACTCAAAAGAAGAAATTGGTTTTTCAGTTTCAATCTCACTAGCAAATTCGAGAGGTTGAGTTTCAGTCTGCTCAGCTTGGTCTGCTTCAATAGGCTCAGTAACTAATGTTTCAGTCTGTGAATGAATCTCTAAAGATTGAGATTTCATAGTGGAAACAACAGCAGCCCCGGTGGCGATAGTGCCAGCAGTCAAAGCACCAACCTTGAGCGCATTGAAGTCACTTTGCATTTCACCATCATTTATAGTAGCACTAGCAAGATGATCAGAGCTCATCAAAGCGTCAGCTAAAAAAGACAAAAGTTAGTAAATAATAAGAGAAGTAAAAAAAAAAAAAAAAAAAAAAAAAAAAAAAAAAAAAAAAAAAAAAAAAAAAAAAAAAAAAAAAAAAAAAAAAAAAAAAAAAAAAAAAAAAAAAAAAAAAAAAAAAAAAAAAAAAAAAAAAAAAAAAAAAAAAAAAATAGATAAGACCTAAATACCTTCAACTGGAGTGGATTCAGTGACATTCTCAACATTGGACTCAGATAAGATGAATTGATCTTTTCTTTCAACAAAACTTGATACAAGTTCTAACTCGGGTTCATTTACGGCTAGGGAAGGGGAAAGAAGACTGGGCTCTGTATTACTTGCCAGTGTTGATTCAAAGGCAGGCTCAGAAACAGGCTCATAAACTGTCTCAGAAACAGTCTCAAAATCAGATTTAGCGGTAGCAGGTTCAAAAACAGTGGGCTTAGTGGCAGAAGGGTTCTCAAAAACTGGTTCAGGGTCAATTAGCTCAAAACTGGTAGAGTCAGAGTCAATAGATTCGGCAATAGGCTCAGTTGTAGCGTCTCCAGTGCCAGCAGTCTCAAAGATAGAAAGCTTAAAGGCAGCAGGCTCGGAAACCGCAGTCTCGGCAGGAGCAGGCTTAGAAGTTTCGGGTTCGGCAGCAGCTTCAGCAGCAATACAAGCGGTCGCGGGCTCAGTAATACCGCGCTCAGAGGCCGACTTGACAGTAGCTAGCTCGGACGTAGCAGGCTTGACGGCAATAGGTTCAGCAACATCGTGCTCAGTAGAATTGTCAACCGTAGAAAGATCGACAGTAATAGACTTGGTAGCAACAGGCTCAGAAGCAACAGAGTTAGCAACAAGCTCAGTTGTGACAGGTTCAAAAAAAGGTTTAGAAACAGTCTTGAAAACAGACTCTGAAGCTGGCTCAGCGGGAACAGACTCGGTGGGGACAGCTTCGGCAGTAACAGTCTCAATAGTAGTAGCAGATTCAGCGGTCAGAGGTTCAGTAGTAGTAGGGTCAGCTACAAAAGATTCGGCAGTGATAGACTCAGTAGCAGCAGGCCCAGTAGCAGCAGGCTCAGTGGTAACTGATTCAGCAGCGGCAGACTCGGTGGCGACAGGCTCAGTGGTAATGTTTTCTGAAACAACCAGGTCAGAAAAAACGGGCTCGGCTAGCTCAGTAGTATCATCAGAAGAAAGGTGTTCCGTCACTTTAGTGTTAACAGGTTCCAGGCTAGTCTCCAAAACTGGACTGTCGCCAATAGAACCTAAGGCAGTTGAATTAAAAGATTTGGAAAGGGAATCAACCACATGCTCAGTGAAATGCTGGACGGTAGGCGTAGAAGAAAAGTCGCCAGTAGGCTCAAAAGTAAGCTTTTTGTCAGTACATTTAGTGACGGGCTCAAAGCCAAGAATACTAGAAAATTCATTGTTTTCTTTAACCCTTTCAAAAGTTTCATTGGCTGGGTCAATAAATTGTTTTTCAAGATCTTTGGTTTTGGTGATCCATTCAGTAGAAGATTGACTAATTTTATTAGCCTCAAGCTCGGCTTCAAATTCAGTATAGCAACGAGCTTTAACGGAAGTGGCATCTGAAGAGTTAGGCTGAACCACAATCTCTTTATTAAATTTTTCAGGTAAATCACCCGAAAGCCCCTCATCAAGAGGGTTGACGGTAGTTTCATTTGTAGTTTTAATGGTCCCAAGTTCAGACTTAGCAGCAGATTCATCTGCAGACTCAACGAGGGACTTGATAGTAGGCCCAGTGAAATGCCCGCTGACAGCTTCAATGGTAGCATCAGAGGTTGACTCGTTAAAATGCTCATCGAATTTGTCAATGATAGCTTCAGAGAAAGAATCAGAAGCAGGTTCGCCAAAACTTTCAAAAGAACTGCCAGTATTGAAATCAGTAAGTTGTTCATTTGAGTGGCCAAATCTACTATTATCGGAGATTTTGCCCTCAGAGTCTGAAAACACATCCGATCTAGAATCGAAATTAAATTCTTCGACGTTTGTGAGAATCTTAAGAGTGATCTGATCTGGAGCTTCAGAGGTTTCAGAAATGGAATCGATTGCGCCAAGAAATGAAGTTGTAAAAGAAACAGGTTGAGCAAATCTCCGATCAGTGATATCTGCCTGAATGGTTTTGGATTCATTGACAGCAGATTTAGACACATCTGAATCTACAGCAGTAGTACCAGTAATAACTGGCTCAGAAGTGGCAGACTCATAGGCTGTGGGTTCGGCGACAGTATGCTCATCAATAGCAGACTCAGAACCAATAGGCGCAACAGTAACAGCTTTAATAGCAACAGGCTCAGCGACTGTAAGGTCAAAATCAGATTCAGCAACATCAGAATCAGTGGGGGCAGTCTCGGCTGTTAGTATCTTGGCAACGGCAGACTGAGCTGCATCAAACTGAGAAACAGGTTCATCAGCAGCAAGATCAGTAACAGCAGGCTCTGCAGCAATAGACTGTACGACAGAAGAGTCATCGACAGCACGCTCGGCAGCAGTGGGCTCATCGACAACAGCCTCAGCGATAGCAAGCTCATCAACAACGGGCTCAGTAACAGCAGCTTCATCGACAGCGGGCTCAGTAACAGTGAACTCAGTAAAAGTGGGTTCAACGATAGTAGGCTCAGCGACGGCAGCCTCATCGATAGCAAACTCATCGACAGTGGGCTCAGTAACATCAGCCTCATCGACAGCACGCTCGGCAGCAGTAGGCTCATCGACAACAGCCTCAGCGATAGCAGGCTCATCAACAACGGGCTCAGTAACAGCAGCCTCAGCGATAGCAGGCTCATCAACAGCGGGCTCAGTAACATCAGCCTCATCAACAGCACGCTCGGCAGCAGTAGGCTCATTAACAACGGGCTCAGCGATAGCAGGTTGATCAACAGCGAGGTCAATAACAGGAGCCTCAGCGATAGCAGGCTCATCAACAGTGGGCTCATTGACAGCAGGCTCATCGACAGCACGCTCGGCAGCAGTAGGCTCATCGACAACGTGCTTAGCAATAGCAGGCTCATCAACAGCGGGCTCAGTAACAGCAGCCTCATCTATAGCGGGCTCAGAAATAGCAGGCTCATCGACAGTGGGCTCAGTAGCAGTGGGCTCAGTAACATCAACCTCATGGACAGCAGGCTCGGCAGCAGTAGGCTCATTGACAACGGGCTCAGCGATAGCAGGCTCATCAACAGCGGGCTCAGTAACAGCCACCTCATCTATAGCGGGCTCAGCGATAGCAGGCTCATAGACAGCGGGCTCAGTAACAGCAGCCTCATCGACAGCAGGCTCAGCAACAGAGGACTCATCAACAGCAGGCTCGGCAACAGCGGACTTATTGACAACGGGCTCAGTAACAGCGGGCTCATCGACAGCAACCTTAGTATCGGTGGGCTCAGCGACAGGAGCCTCATCGATGGCGGGCTCATCAACAGTCGGCTCGGTAACAGTGGGCTCAGTAACAGCAGCCTCAGCGATAGCAGGCTCATCAACAGCGGGCTCAGTAACAGCACCCTCATCGATAGCCGGCTCAGCGATAGCAGGCTCATCGACAGCAGGCTCAGTAGCAGTGGGCTCAGTAACATTAGCTTCATCGACAGCAGGCTCAGCAACAGCGGGCTCAGTAACAGGAGCCTCATCGATGGCGGGCTTATTGATAGCGGGCTCAGTAACAGTGGGCTCAGTAACAGTAGCCTCAGCGATAGCAGGCTCATCAACAGTGGGCTCATTGACAGCAGGCTCATAAACAGCGGGTTCATTAACAACGGGCTCAGCGATAGCAGGCTCATCAACAGCGGGCTCAGTAACAGCAGCTTCATCTTTAGCTGGCTCAGCGAGAGTAGGCTCAGTAACAGCAGCATCAGCCATAGCAGGCTGATTAACAGTGGCCTCAGTAACATCAGCCTCATCGACAGCACGCTCAGCAGCAGTAGGCTCATCTACAGCAGCCTCAGCGATAGCAGGCTCATCAACAACGGGCTCAGTAACAGCAGCCTCATCGATAGAGTGCTCGGCGAGAGTAGGCTGAGCGATAGCAGGCTCATCAACAGCGGGCTCAGTAGCAATGGGCTCAGTAACAGCAACGTCATGGACAGCAGGCTCAGCAACAGCGGGCTCAGTAGCAGTGGGCTCAGTAACAGCAACCTCATGGACAGCAGGCTCGGCAGCAGTAGGCTCATTGACAACGGGCTCAGCGATAGCAGGCTCATCAACAGCGGGCTCAGTAACAGCACCCTCATCTATAGCGGGCTCAGCAATAGCAGGCTCATAGACAGCGGGCTCAGTAACAGTGGGCTCAGTAACAGCAGCCTCATCAACAGCGGACTTGGCAACAGCGGACTCAATGACAACGGGCTCAGTGACAGCAAGCTGAGCGATAGTAGACTTAACGATAGTAGGCTCAGCAATAACAGGCTTAGCGATAGCAGACTCATCTACAGCGGGCTCAGTAACAGGAGCCTCATTGACAGCAAAATCAACAACAGAAGACTCAGTAGCAGCGTGCTCATCGACAGCGGGTTCGGTAACAGAGGGCGCAGTTACAGCAACCTCATCAATGGCGGGCTCAGTAACAGTGAGCTCAGTAACAGTGGGCTCAGAAATAGTAGGCTCAGCGGTAGCAGGTTCATCGACAGGGTGCTCAGCGATAGCAGCCTCATCGACAGCGGGCTCAGTAACAGCAGCCTCATTTATAGCGGGCTTAGAGACAGTAGGCTCAGTGACAGTAGGCTCAGCGGTAGTAGGCTCATTGACAGCGTGCTCAGTAACAGTGTGCTCAGAAACAGAGGGCTCAGCAATGGTGGACTCAATAACAGCAGTCTCATCGATAGGAGACTCAGTAATAACAGGGTCAGGAATAGTAGGCTCAGTGACGGCAGGCTCATTTACAGTGGGCTCAGTAACAGCGTGCTCATCAACAGCGGGCTCAGCAACAGCGGGCTCATTGACAGTGACCTCAGTGACAGCAGTCTCATCGATAGGTGACTCAGTAACAGAGGGCTCAGCAATAGTAGGCTCAGGAATAGTAGGCTCATTGACGGCAGGCTCATTGACAGTGGGCTCAGAAACAGCAGGCTCAGCGACAGAGGGCTCAGTAAAGTCCGGCTGATTAACAACAGGCTTATTGACAACGGGGTCAGTGAGAGTAAGTTCAGCAATAGCAGGCTCATGGACAGCGGGGTCAGTAGCAGCAGGCTCAACGACAGCGAGCTCATCGACAGGAGGCTCGGCAGCAATGGGCTCATTGACAACGGGCTCAGTGATACTAGGCTCAGCTATAGAACGCTCATCAATAGCAGGCTCAGTAACAGCGGACTCATCAACGGCAAGCTCGGTAGGAATTGGCTCATTGACAACGGGCTCAGCGATATTAGGCTCAGCGATAGTATGCTCATCGACAGCAGCCACATCGATAACAGACTGAGTCACAGTTTGCTCAGTACCGACAGCCTCATCAGCTTCAGACTGGGCAACGGCCGGCTCATTGACACCAGGTTCAGCAAGAATAGGCTCAGGGACAGCAGGCTCAGCGATAGCAGGCTGAGCGATAGCAAGGCCATCGGCAACGGGCTCAGTGACAGTGGGCTCAGTAACATCAATCTCATCGACAGCAGGCTCGGCAACGGTGGGTTCATTGACAACAGGCTCAGTGATAGCAGGCTCAGCGATAGAACGCTCATCGACAGCAAGCTCAGGGACAGAGGACTCATCGACAGCAGGCTCAGCGACAGCGGGCCCATCGACAGCGGGCTCAGTAACAGTGGGCTCAGTAACAGCCGCCTCATCAACAGCACGCTCGGCAGCAGTAGGCTCATTGACAACGGGCTCAGCGATAGGAAACTCATCAACAGCGGGCTTAGTAACAGCAGCCTCATCTATAGCGGGCTGAGCGAAAGTAGGCTCAGCGATAGCAGGCTCATCGACAGCGGGCTCAGTAACGGCAGACTCATCTATGGCGCGCTCAGCGAAAGTAGGTTCAGTAGCAGTGGGCTCAGTAATAGCAACCTTATCGACAGCAGGCTCAGCAACAGCAGGCGCATCGACAGCGGGCTCAGTAACAGTGGGCTCAGTAATATCAGTCTCATCGACAGCAGGGTCGGCAGCAGTAAGCTCATCGACAGCGGGATCAGCAACAGCGGACTCATCAACAGCAAGCTCAGTAACAGTAGCCTCATCTATAGCAGGCTCAGCGAGAGTAGGCTCAGCGATAGCAGGCTCATCTACAGCGGGCTCAGTAACAGGAGCCTCATCGATGGCGGGCTTATCGATAGCGGGCTCAGTAACAGTGAACTCAGTAAAAGCAGCCTCATCAACAGCGGGCTCAGTAACTGGAGCCTCGTCTATAGCGGGGTTATCAATAGCCGGCTCAGTAACAGTAGGCTCAGTAACATCAGCCTCATCGACAGCAGGCTGGGCAACAGCGGGCTCATTAACAACGGGCTCAGCGATAGCAGGCTGATCAACAGCGAGCTCAGTAACAGTAGCCTCGTCGATAGCGGGCTCATCGATAGCAGGTTTATCGGTAGCAGGCTCATCAACAGCGGGGTCAGTAGCAATGGGCTCAGTAACATCAGCCTCATCGACAGCAGGGTCGGCAACGGTGGGTTCATTGACAACAGGCTCAGCAACAGCAGACTCATCGAGAGCGTGTTCAGTAACAGCAGCCTTCACTATAGCAGGCTCAGCGAGAGTAGGCTCAGCGATAGCAGACTCATCAACAGCGGGGTCAGTAGCAATGGGCTCAGTAACATCAGCCTCATCGACAGCAGGGTCGGCAACGGTGGGTTCATCGACAACAGGCTCAGTGATAGTAGGCTCAGCGATAGAACACTCATCGACAGCAGGCTCAGCGACAGCGGGCACATCGACAACGGGCTCAGTGATAGTGGGCTCAGCGATAGCACGCTCAATGATAGTGGGCTCAGAAACAGCGTATTCATCAACAGCGGGCTCAGTAACTGCGAGCTGAGTGACTGTAGGCTGAGTAACAGCACTCTCATCGATAGCGGGCTTAGTAACAGGAGGCTCAACAATAGTAGAGTGAGTAACGGCAGGCTCGTCGAAAGCGGGCTCAGTAACAGTGAGCTCAGTCTCAGCTGCCTCATCAACAGCAGGCTCAGCAGCAGTAGCCTCATTGACAACGGGGTCAGCAATAGCAAACTCATCAACAGTGGGCTCAGTAACACCAGCTTCATCGACAGCGGACTCAGTAACAGTGGGCTCATTAACAGCAGACTCAATAACAGTGGGCTCATTAACAGCAGGCTCAGTGATAGTAGTCTTAGCAATAGCACGCTCAGAGACAGTGAGCTCAGCGACAATAGGCTCAGTGACAGCGGGTTCATTGACATTAGGCTCAGTGACAGTAGGCTCAGTGACAGCGGGCTCACTGACAGTGGACTCAGTAACAGCAGGCTCAATAACAGTGGGCTCAGAAATAGTAGGCTCAGCGGTAGCAGGTTCATCGACAGCGGGCTCACCGATAGCAGCCTCATCGACAGCGGGCTCAGTAACAGCAGCCTCATTTATAGCGGGCTTAGTGAGAGTAGGCTCAGTGACAGTAGGCTCAGCGGTAGTAGGCTCAGTGACAGCGTGCTCAGTAACAGTGCGCTCATAAACAGAGGGCTCAGCAATGGTGGACTCAATAACAGCAGTCTCATCGATAGGAGACTCAGAAACAGAGGGCTCAGCAATAGTAGGCTCAGGAATAGTAGGCTCAGTGACGGCAGGCTCATTGACAGTGGACTCAGAAACAGCAGGCTCAGCGACAGAGGGCTCAGTAAAGTCCGGCTGATTAACAACAGGCTCAGTTACAGTGGGCTCAGTAACATCAACCTCATCGACAGCAGGCTCAGCAATGGTGGGTTCATTGACAACAGGCGCAGTGACAGTAGGCTCAGCTATAGAACGCTTATCAACAGGAAGCTCAGCGACAGCGGGCTCATCGCCAGCTGGCTTAGTGATGGTACGCTCAGCGATAGCACGCTCAATGACAGTGGGCTTACTAACAGCAGGGTTATCAACAGCAGGTTCACTAACAGCGGGCTGATTGACAGTAGGCTGAGTAACAGCATTCTCTTCGATAGCGGGCTTAGTAACATGAGGCTCAGCAATAGTAGAGTGAGTTACGGCAGGCTCGTCGACAGTGGGCTTAGTAACATCAGCCTCATCGACAGCAGGCTGGGCAGCAGTAGGCTCATTGACAACGGGCTCAGAGATAGCAGGCTCAGCGATAAAACGCTCCTTGACAGCAAGCTCAGCGACAGCGTGCTCATCGATAGCGGGCTCAGTAACAGTGGGCTCAGTAACAGCAGCCTCATTGACAGCAGGCTCGGCAACAGCGGGTTCATTGACGGCAGGGTCATCAACAGTGGGCTCAGTAACGACAGGCTCATTGACAGCAGGCTCAGCAACAGCGGACTCATTAACAACGGGCCCAGCAATAGCAGGCTCATTGACAACGGGCTCAGCAATAGCAGGCTTGTCGACAGCAGGCTTAGCTGTAATGGGCTCAGCAACAGCAGGCTCAGTGATAGCATGCTCAGCAACAGTAGGGTCAGCGATAGAACGCTCATCGACAGCAAGCTGAGCGACAGCGGGCTCATCAATAGCGGGCTCAGTGGCAGTAGGCTCAGTAACATCAGCCTCATCGACAGCAGGCTCGGCAACTTTGGGTTCATTGACAACAGGATCAGTGATAGTAGGCTCAGCGATAGAACGCTCGATGACAGTGGGCTCAAAAACAGCGTACTCATCAACAGCGGGCTCAGTAACTGCGAGCTGAGTGACTGTAGGCTGAGTAACAGCACTCTCATCGATAGCGGGCTCAGTAACAGGAGGCTCAACAATAGTAGAGTGAGTTACGGCAGGCTCGTCGAAAGCGGGCTCAGTAACAGTGAGCTCAGTGTCAGCCGCCTCATCAACAGCAGGCTCGGCAGCAGTAGGCTCATCGACAGCGGGATCAGCAACAGCGGACTCATCAACAGCAAGCTCAGTAACAGTAGCCTCATCTATAGCAGGCTCAGCGAGAGTAGGCTCAGCGATAGCAGGCTCATCTACAGCGGGCTCAGTAGCAATGGGGTCAGTAACATCAGCCTCATCGACAGCAGGGTCGGCAACGGTGGGTTCATTGACAACAGGCTCAGTGATAGTAGGCTCAACGATAGAACACTCATTGACAGAAATTTCAGCGACAGCGGGTTCATCAATAGCGGGCTCAGTAACAGTGGGCTCAGTAACAGCAGCCTCATCGACAGCAGGCTGGGCAACAGCGGACTCGTTGACAGCAGGGTCAACGACAGCAGGCTCCTTGATAACGGGCTCATTGACGGCAGACTCATCAACGGCGAGATCAGTAACAGGAGCCTCATCGATAGCGGGCTCAGCGAGAGGAGGCTCAGGAATAGCAGGCTCATCGATAGCGGACTCAGTAAGAGTGGGCTCAGTATTATCGGCCTCATCGACAGCAGGCTCGGCAACAGCGGGCTGAGCGATAGCAGGCTGATCAACAGCGAGCTCAGTAACAGGAGCCTCATCGATAGCGGGCTTAGCAAGAGTAGGCTCAGCGATAGCAGGCTCATCGACAGCAGGCTCAGTAGCAGTGGGCTCAGTAACAGCAACCTTATCAACAGCAGGCTTGGCAGCAGTGGGCTCATTGACAACGGGCTCAGCGATAGCAGGCTGATCAACAGCGGGCTCAGTAACAGCAGCTTCATCTTTAGCGGGCTCAGCGAGAGTAGGCTCAGCGATAGCAGGCTCAGCAACAGCAGGCTCAGCGACAGTGGGCTCAGTAACAGCAGCCTCATCAACAGCGGACTTGGCAACAGCGGACTCAATGACAACGGGCTCAGTGACAGCAAGCTGAGCGATAGTAGACTTAACGATAGTAGGCTCAGCAATAACAGGCTTAGCGATAGCAGACTCATCTACAGCGGGCTCAGTAACAGGAGCCTCATTGACAGCAAAATCAACAACAGAAGACTCAGTAGCAGCGTGCTCATCGACAGCGGGTTCGGTAACAGAGGGCGCAGTTACAGCAACCTCATCAATGGCGGGCTCAGTAACAGTGAGCTCAGTAACAGTTGGCTCAGCGATAGCAGGCTCAGCCATAGCACGCTCATAGTTAGCAGGCTCACCGACAGCAGCCTCAGTATCAGCAGCCTCAGCGATAGCAGGCTCATCAACAGCGGGCTCAGTAACAGCAGCTTCATCTTTAGCGGGCTCAGCGAGAGTAGGCTCAGCGATAGCAGGCTCATCGACAGCATGCTCAGTAGCAGTGGGCTCAGTAACAGCAGCCTCAGCGATAGCAGGCTCATCAACAGTGGGCTCAGTAACAGCAGCTTCATCTTTAGCGGGCTCGGCAGGAGTAGGCTCATTGACAACGGGCTCAGCGATAGCAAGCTCATTGACAACGGGCTCAGCGATAGCAAGCTCATCAACAGCGGGCTCAGTAACAGGAGCCTCATCGATGGCGGGCTTATCGATAGCGGGCTCAGTAACAGTGGGCTCAGTAACAGCCGCTTTATCAACAGCACGCTCGGCAGCAGTAGGCTCATTGATAACGTGCTTAGCGATAGCAGGCTCATCAACACCGAGCTCAGTAACAGCAGCCTCATCGATAGCGAGCTCGGCGAGAGTAGGCTGAGCGATAGCAGGCTCATCAACAGCGGGCTCAGTAGAAATGGGCTCAGTAACAGCAACGTCATGGACAGCAGGCTCAGCAACAGCGGGCTCAGTAGCAGTGGGCTCAGTAACATCAGCCTCATGGACAGCAGGCTCGGCAGCAGTACGCTCATTGACAACGGGCTCAGTGATAGCAGGCTCATCAACAGCGGGCTCAGTAACAGCCACCTCATCGATAGCGGGCTCAGCGAGAGTAGGCTGAGCGATAGCAGGCTCATCGACAGCTGACTCAGTAACAGTGGGCTCATTGACAGCCACTTCATCAACAGCACGCTCGGCGGCAGTAGGCTCATTGACAACGTGCTTAGCGATAGCAGGCTCATCAACACAGAGGTCAGTAACAGCAGCCTCATCGATAGCGAGCTCAGAAATAGCAGGCTCATCGACAGCGGGCTCAGTAGCAGTGGGCTCAGTAACATCAACCTCATCGACAGCAGGCTCGGCAGTAGTAGGCTCATTGACAACGGGCTCAGCGATAGCAGGCTCATCAACAGCGGGCTCAGTAACAGCAGCTTCATCGTTAGCGGGCTCAG
>JAJMRT010000180.1:7353-39706 GCA_030558065.1 Geotrichum phurueaensis
TTCGTACTTTATCCCGGGGTTTCTAGTTTTCTTGGTGCCCTTTAATTTTTTTTTTTTTATCTTCTTCTCTTCGCCTATATTGTCAACAGTCTACTTTCCCACTGTGATACATCACTAACCGAATATATATCTCACAATTACTCACTAACACAATGGGAAACGAGTCATGGTTCAGCTCGATTCTGCGCATTTTTAAGCCATCCCGGCCAAAAGAGCCAAAGGCGCTCAAGACCGTGAAAAAATCTTCGTCAACGGGCAACCTTAAACGCCAGGGGTCTCATGCAAAAAAAAATAGTACCGCTGCTGCTGCTGGTGGTGCAAAGAAACCAGGAAAATTACGGTCGGTATCGTCTGACCACCGGTTGAATTTGGCCCGAACAAAGTCGATGATGGACCCGCGCGAAGCGGAGAAGAGCCGGGCCGCTGGCGGCCAGGCAATTGATCTGCTGCCGCCGTTGCCGACAACAGGTCTGGGGGGATTTTCATTTGATCCTCTTAAGCAGTCCGCTGCCGACAGCAGTGCGCCAAAAAATTTCACCAAAGCCGCTTTTAACGAGACAACTGATACCCCCATTCCATCTACTACCACTACCACTACTACTACTACTAATACTACTAATACTACTACTACTACTACCACTGCCCCTACCATTGCGACTGCTGATAAAGACGCTAATAACCCCTTGGATTTGGATTTTTTCAGTGACCCCCAGGAGAACTCCTTCTTGAATGACATCTTGGGTGACATCCCCATCGGCCTGGTCTCCCAAATTACCAATACTTCTGAGATTACCACGAAGGGAACCCCTGCAGAGAAACTCAAACCTAAAAAAGCCGATCCCCCTGCAAAAATCTCGACTTTTGCCAAAGATTCCATCATTGCTGGGGACAGTGACGTGGGCTACCTCGCCGCCGTTATTGATGAGGGCACAAAATTACCGGACTTTAATACAGACAGTTTTTTAGAAGACGTTGTTAAGGCTGGCGCTGCTGCTGCTGCTGCTGAGACTACCGAATCTGCTCCCGTTACTGCCGCTGATAAGACAAAAAGCAGCGAGTCTACTTTAGGAGTTAGCCAGTTGGGAGAAAATGTGGGTAACCCCAGTACAACAACTGAAAATCTGGTTCCCACGATTTCTACTTCTGCGCCGACTGCCGCCTCGTCGGAGGTGCCTGTCATCCCTTTGTCTGTGGAACCTAGTGTTAATGAGCCTTCTACCGCCTCTTTTGCTGTCACTGCTACTGTTTTTGAGACCAAGGACGAAAAAAAGGAACTGCTGGACAGTCCTAAAGAGTCCAATGTCAACCCTGGTTTGGAAGTGGTCAAGGATGATACCCCCGTTTGCAAACTTGAAGACTCCGTGGAGGCGTCGACACCATCCCCTGTTTCTCTTGTCCCTACTGAGAAAACAGACAATGCTGAAGAGATATTGCCTGAACCCGCTGATGAACTGATTTCAACTGTTATTCCCCCTATTAATGCCACCCCTGCCCCGCTGCAACTGGACCTCGAGGTTCATCCTGAACCACAGATAATTGAGCGCGAGACTATCGCTGAACCTGCTGTTGAGGATGTGCCTGAGCCAGTTTCTGAGAAAGCCACTATCTCTAACACAACTGCTGAGCCGATTGAAAATGTTGATGAAGAAGAAGAGACGAAAACTAGCATACCCAACCCTGCCGAATCAGAAAAGAGCAGTAATGATACTCTTGATATTGCGACTACTGACATGGAAACCAAGGAAAAAGCAACTATGACTTCTCTGGCAAATGATTCTGAGGTTATTGATGCTGTTGCTGAAACACCAGTAGAAGAAGGTCAGTCTGATTCATCACTGCCGGTTCAATCCACCCCTGAGCTGGGTAGTGCCGAAACATTGGAAACTCTAGATCAGGCGGTTGCAGCTTCACAAAAGGTTCAGTCATCGGCCTCTACCGTCTTGGAGAAGGCTGTCGATGACGCTGATGAGACTATAGAGGTGTCTGAAAACAGTATATTTTCGGGTTCTCCGACCTCCGAGATCACAACTTCTGTAGATGAATTGTTTGACAGCCGGGGCAGTTCCTTTGACGAGCTTCACGATAGCAAGCCAACTACAACTGAGATCATGAGCGAGCTTGAGCAAGTACCGTCGTCGACGCCAAAATCAGACAAAGCCGTCCGGACCCGCTCGAAAAAGACCCGCAAAAGCTCTGGTAGCAAATCAAAGTCCTCCGACGCTGCTCCCACTGAGGTTAAGTTGCTTGACCCCCAGCCTGAAGTCCTTGTTTACACATCCTACGCTAGCGGTACACTTCATGTGGTTCCGCAAACCCGACGAATCCAACAAATCCTTGACTCCAACCATATCCACCATACCATTGTTGAGCTTTCCACTGATGCCAAGGCCAAGCGTAACTGGAAATGGAAGGGCAATGGTAAAAACATTCCTTGTGTCGTTCGTGACAATGAGATTCTGGCTGACCTTAAAACTTTGGAAGAATTAAACAAGAAGAATTTGGTTTATCAAAAGATTGTTGCTGAAGAGGTTTACTAAGCTTTTTTTTTTTTTTTTTTTTAGTAAACCCACATGCTTAAAAAGAGAAACCAGAGGAGGTGATTTTTTGCAGTGTTAGGCCGGCAACCGTGAAGACGCTAAAGACCCTGAGGGGAAGAAGAAAAAAAGAATCTATGTCTTATTTCATATAATATTTATAGTCATTATTTTTTTTATTCATTTGTTTTTGTTTTTGCGATTTTTTTTCTTCTTTTTATTGATTGTTAATGTTATTTGATTTTTTTTTTTTTTTTTTTTTTTTTTTTTTTTTTTTTTTTTTTTTTTTTTTTTTTTTTTTTTTTTTTTTTTTTGGCAAACTTTTGGCTCGTTAAATTTCCAATTCACAAACGAATAAACTATGGCGACTAATGTCTACAGCCTGGGGAGGGGGAGCGGTTTTTTGACCAGCATACTGCCTTCAGCAAAAAAAAAAAAACCAAAGCCGGAAAATTTCAAAAGCTAGTAGAAGTGACCAGCAGCTTCAAGTTAATTTGCAGTGTTTCAAGTAGGAACAGCTTTGATGATTAGACTACAACAGCAACCCCAAGCACGAAATTTACAGGAAATAACAGTTCTCTTTTTTGAGAGTCGTAGCCACATCTTTATCAAACTAAAACTTTTAAAAAAACTAAAACCTGTGCCTTGGTGGTATAAATCTTCCGTTGTTTGCGGATAGGGATCACTCTGAGCCAGTCGAGCAGCTCCTGAAACATTGCCCCCGGGCTCTCATCTCGCTACTGCATTTAACCAAATTTGACGGTTGAATTTGACAGCAAGTCTTGTTAAAGGGGAGGGGGGGTTTTACCAAACTGCCCTTGTACCGGGATTTGGAGTTCCTAGCCAGCAGTGGTGTCCGGTCTTGGTGAATCTCTCTGATACACAAACTGACCACGTTAAAAAAAAAAAAAAAAAAAGGAAATTTAGTACGACTAATTGTGAAAACTCGTAAAATACTATATTTTTCAGGCATGCAGCGTGGACTAGTCTGGTCAAGGGAAGTGATTAAAATATTACACATAAATCTTTTTAATAGATAGATAAATACTCGGTCTATTCGTCCTTATATAAAATAGTTACAAGCAAAAATTACAAAAAAAGAAGATATTTTTTTTGTACTTTATTTTGCTATAAATCATTTAAATATTGGTTGAAGGAACTAATTTATTACTAGTATTATTTATACTAAAATTTGGAGTCTGCCTTTTTTTTTCATGTTTGTTAGTTTTTGTAAATAGTTGAATCTGTGAATCAAGCCCAATGGATCTACAACAGCACTGCTTTTTTTTTTTGTTGTTGGATATTTATTATTCTTACATCAATAAATTACAAGTCAATCACTCAAATATTTAATCAAGTCTCAACCTATTTTTTTGGCCGGCCTTGTAGGTTCTAGTAAAGTCCTCAGTGGCTGTTTTTTGTCTTTTTTTATTTTTTTATTTTTATTTTTTTCTCATGTGGTGGGAACTTGGTTGTTTGCGTACCAGCTCATTTAGCATCGCCTCATAAAGTCTGAGACCATTGTAGAGTGTAGCCATGTCATAATCTTTGGGCTATGTAGTCGCTTGGTTTGGAACTTGTGGCCCCTCGATTTTTTATTGTTGTGCAGAGTCCTTATTGCCCTATTTGGTTGTACTCGGTTTTAGGACAAGTACTCCTTCATAGCCTAGAGCCCATTAAATGTTTTCAACAATGAGGCTAGGTTCAGGTCCGGAGACACTTTAAAAAATATTGCTCTTTTTGATGCCGTTCTCTGGCAGTGTTTGACGATATGTTGTATGGTCTCAAACTCACCACACTTGCAGTTGTAATCGTCTTTGGGACCTTCCTCTTCTGCAAATATTTGCCAGTCTCTCTATTGCCTGTTCTGAATTTTTTTAATCAGCGCAATAATTTACCAGGAAAATTCTTAAATGCTTTACCAATGATTTAGTTTTTTCATGTTCGCTGTTGGACTTGTGTTGTCTTTCTTGGTGATCGCCTTGTACCATTTCGCGGTTTTCGTTGTGATAAACTTCTGATATCCTTTTCGCCACTTGTTTTTTAGGGCTGCTTGGTTATCTCTTATTCTGGATTTCAGTACCTTCCAAGATTTTGAAGCGGTCTCCACGCCAGATTCACCAACAGCACTGCTGGTTTTACGCTCTTCAAAACTCTTGGTCTCGACATGTCGCAAGGCTGTGTGAAACACGTGATAAGGTTTTGAGTGCTGATGATGTAAGCTTTATAGACTTATTACCTAATAGTTCTGTCTTGTTCAACCAAGACCGATTTGAGCGTTGTTGCTGAGACTTTTTTCCTTTCTATTTATTTTTTTCAACTCCTCGCGCTTTCTTCCCTTTCCTTTCAACCTCTCTTCTAGTTCATTTCTCATTAAAACCGCTTCTCATTACATCTCATCATCTATCGCATTCCTGACTTTTTCAGTTAGTTAGCAGATAATCTTTTGGCCATCCTACGAATACCTTGCACAACTCTCACAAGTCTCCTGCTCCTCTTGAGGTTTCGCAACAAGTGACAGAGGTTCAATCTATCATCAAGGAATTATCAAACAAAATACTGATTTTCCGTCCTATCCACGTGAATTTGGGTTTTTCTGTCTACTAGTAATGTCTAATCAGGATCATTGGCAAAATCGCGGTCCACAGGACAATGTTGACGCCCGTCATCAACCCTTCATGTAAGTGCCGCCATCCCAGTTCCACAAACTACAAAGTCGTGATAGCACCATCATTCCTGGAAACTTAACTAACACATTTTTTTTTCTTATTGCATAGGCAACAGATGGGTCATACCGTTCTGCCACCTCCCTCTGCCTTGAGCTCTAATCCAGGTGAGTTGCAGCCATTTCTGTGCTATTTCATCAGAATCCCGAACTAACCATGCCCATTTTCCCAGCTACCGCTGAGACTCAATACTACCAACAACATTCACAGCTTCCCTCTCTCTCGAACTTTGGCAACATGAACAACCAGAGCCATTATCAGATGCACGCGCTTCCTGCCGTTCAGGGACAAAGTTCTGCTCCTACCGCCCCAACAGGCCACATTCCGGTGAGTAAACGCGTCGTTTTCACACACAGTTTTATCAGCACTATATTGTTATATCATATTGCATCCAGCTAATACAGTGTTCTAGGCGCAAGGACCTCCTCCAGGTGGATTGGGTCAACTGCCTCCTCAGGCTTCTCTTCATCACAATCAAATTACACCCCAGGCTGGAGCTGAAAACGCGCAACAGATTGCTGGCTACAGACCCCTTAACGTCAATGATGCACTCTCTTATTTGGATCAAGTAAAAATCCAATTTCAGTCTCAGCCGGACGTCTACAACCACTTTTTAGATATCATGAAAGACTTCAAGAGCCACAAGTACGTATTTCCTCGTTGTACTTTTTGTTGACCCTTACCCTGCTAACACGCGCATGAAATTTTTAGCATTGACACTCCCGGTGTTATCGCGCGAGTCTCGTCGTTATTCCGAGGCCACAACAATCTTATTCAAGGATTCAATACATTTCTGCCTCAGGGTTATCGTATCGAATGCTCCTCTGACCCCTCTGATCCCAATCCTATCAGAGTTACGACTCCTCGCGGTACTACCTCAGGGCCTGATGGCGAGCCTACTGTGCCCTACGAAAATCAATGGCAGCAGCAAAACTCCCAACATCAGCAACAGGCCGAAGGCTACCCGGGATTCGCTGACAGACAACAGGCTGCGGAATCTAACGGCAACGGCGTCGAGACCTCCATGTCACAACTACATGCGGCTGCTAATGGCAACCGCGCCGGACAAGCCGAGGCTAGACGTCCTGGCGACCCTGTTGAGTTCAACCAAGCTATCAGCTATGTCAATAAAATCAAGACCCGATTTTCTTCGCAGCCCGAGATTTACAAAACCTTTTTAGAGATTCTGCAGACTTACCAACGTGAGCAACTCAGAATCACCGAAGTTTACGAGCAAGTTACTCAGCTGTTTCAAGAGGCGCCTGATCTCTTGGACGATTTTAGACAATTCCTGCCTGACATGTCTCAACAGCAACGTTCGGTAGAGATGGTGCCCGTTGATAATAACGTTAGACTTCCTCCCGTTGGAAACTTTGCTCCTCCTCTTCCCGGCGCAAACGCAATTCAAGAACAAAACTTGCCTACCCCCAACATACCCTCTTTGAACAATCAGCCGGCTCCTGCCCCTGCGCCGACCCAGGCTCCCAGAACAAAAAAGAAGGCCAGTGGTCAGGATAATCAATACGATAATTCCAGCATTGCTGTCTCAAGCATTCGCGGTCCACCTACTAAAAAGTCAAAGGCCATTAATGGTGTTATCAGTCCGTCTTTGGTTCCAGCAACGCCCGAGCCTTTACTGACGCAAAAATCTGGTGCTTTGCTAGAGGAAATCTCCTTTTTTGACAAGGCCAAAAAGTATATTTCTAACAAGCAGACTTATAATGAGTTCTTAAAGGTTCTAAACTTATTCTCGCAGCGCATCATTGACAAAGACATTTTGGTTGACCGAGTCAACGGTTTCCTGGGTGGCAATGATGAGCTCATGATTTGGTTCAAGACTTTTGTTAAATATGAGGGTAAACCCTTGCATATTGAGAACATTACCTACAAAAAACATCTTTTAGAACTTTCTCGCTGTCGCGCTTATGGTAAATCTTACCGTTTACTTCCAAAGTCCGAGACATACATGCCCTGTTCTGGTCGCGACGAGATGTGTTGGGAGGTTCTCAACGATGAATGGGTCGGCCATCCTACCTGGGCCTCTGAAGAAGCCGGATTCGTGGCGCATCGCAAGAACCAGTATGAGGAAATCATGCATAGATGCGAGGAGGAGCGTCTGGAATATGATTACTACATCGAAGCCAATCTGCGTTCTATTCAAACTCTTGAGACTCTCAACAGTAGAATTGCCAGTATGACACAAGAGGAGAAGGTTCTTTTCAAGCTTCCTCCCAATCTTGGTCATACTTCAACTATCTATGCCAAGGTATTAAAGAAGATTTATGGTGAACCTAGATATCACGAAGTCGTTGATGCGTTGATGGAAACTCCAGCCAATTCCGTTCCCATTGTGTTGAAGCGTATGAAACAGAAGGATGAGGAATGGAGACGTGCGCATCGCGAATGGAACAAGGTCTGGCGTGATACTGAGCAGAAGGTGTTTTACAAGTCTTTGGATCATAGGGGCTTGACTTTCAAGCAGACTGACAAGAAAAATCTCACTACTCGTCAGCTTGTTTCAGAGATCATTACAGTTAAGACTGAGCAAAACAATAAGCGGTTGAACCTCCTGACTCCCAAACCCAAAGATCAGCTTGTCTACTACGTTAAAGATAATTCTGTTTTGGTTGACATGTACAAACTTGTGTTGATCTTTCTGGAGCATTCCAATTCATACTCTCACAATGACCGTGAAAGAATGGTGCCTTTTTTCAGAACTTTCTTAAACTTATTTTTTTCGCTTCCTGAAGATTTATTGGAAGTTCCCGACAAGAGTGAAGAAGAAGAAGAGAACGGAGACACTACCGCTGATTCCAAATCCGACACTAAGAGAGGTCGTGATGATGTTGAGTTTCTCAAGGATCTTCTCAAAAAGTCCAAGCATGCTAGGATTGAGAAGCAGAGAGAAGAAGAAAATAATGAAGATGAGAAATCTAAGGAGGAGGAGGCTTTTGAGGAGATTGAAAAAGCTGGTGAGCTGTGGTTGAGACATATTAACGCTTCAAGCACCGGTGATCTTTTCGAGCAGCGGCCTCGTCACACCTTTAATCTCTTCGCTAATTCTACTGTATATGTTTTCTTTAGACTCATTAACATTCTTTACGAGCGTCTCGAAGAAGTCAAGGGTTATGAGGTTGTTGTTTCAAATGAAATAGCTGGCAGCAGAGATGTGCAGTTTGCCAAGGACCTCGAACTTTACGATAAGCGCCTGGATGAGATGGGTCTTGAGTTTGATAAGGATGATTGCTACGGTCAGCTCCTTAAATTAGTCGAGAAATTAATAGAGGGCGACCTAGAGCATCAGTGGTATGAAGAGTCGATCCGCCAGGCTTACAGAAATCGCGCGTACAAGCTGTACACTGTTGACAAAGTTCTCCAAGCTATTGTCAAGCACTTGCATACTATTGTCTCTGACGCCAAGTCTTCCGACGTTCTTGTTTTGTTTGAGCGCGATCGCCAACAGAGCATGTCTAACGTTAAGGAGCAAATTCTCTACCGAATGAGAGTCAACTCAGTGTTAGGTTCAGACGAGAACATGTTCCGCATTGAATGGGACGAGAAAGAGAAACGGGCCTTAATCCAGTTTTTGGGCCATGACGACATCACCCTGAAGCAAACAAAGACGGACGAGGAAAAATGGAACTACTATCTGACCTCGTATCTGATGACCAATCCTACCGAAGGTGTCCCTGTTGACAAAGTGCAGTTGCCTTTTATGCACCGCAATATTACTGAAGACAACGAAGCGGAAGACTTGTTTGGCGCAATTGAGCAAGGTTTGACTGCGCGTGTTTGCGACTCTACCTATAGGCTCTTTTTTGAAGCAAACTCGGAAGATTTTTTTTCGAGAAAAGTTGGCGCTACAGCCGAGGAGTCTACCAAGACTGCTCTTGACCAGCAAAAAGCCAGGTTCCATGAGTTTCTGAATGGCACTCAAGGTTGGAAGGGTGAGTTGGCTGAGGACGAGATTGCTGCTTCTGAGGACAAATTTAATACTTGGGTGACTGGTGGTCCTGATGCACTCAAGGAATGGAAGCCTAAGGCGCGTGGACCTGAAGCTGAGCCTGAGAAGTCGGAAGAGACTGTCATTGTTAAAACTGAAGAGCTTTCTATTAAAAAAAATGAAACAGAGCCTGAGTCTAGTGAACAGATTACTGAGTCTGTTGAGGAAAAGAAAGCTGATAAGCCTGCTGTCGCTATCTTTGAAGAGGCAACCCCTGTTGATGAAGCCAGCCTCGAGGAAAATGAGACCGATAATCTTGAAGAAGTCCCTTTATCTGTTGCAGAGGATGTAGAGATGCTTGATGTTGACACCGTTGAAGCTGATGAACCTGCCAAAGAAGCAGATCAAACTGCTGAGTCCACCACCGCTGCCAAAGAGGAGAAGGAAGAGGAGCCTAAAGAAACTATTATTTCTGCTCCTGTTGCTGTTGAGTCTAACAGTGAGTCTAATGTTGTTGAGTCTGAGGCTGTTGTTGAGACAGAAGCTGTTACCGAGCCTGAAGCTGTTGAAGTCGAGACTGTTGAATCTAAGGTCGTTGAACCTGAAACTCTTACTAATCCTGAGCCTGTTGATAAGTCTAAAGAAGCTTCTGTAGAGGCCAATAACACTAAGGATTCCAATTTTGCGAGCACTTCCGATTTTACAAAGGAATCTGTTGTCTCGAAGGAGTCTGATGCCACCAAAGAGACTGACACTAATAAGGTGTCTGACGCCATAAAAGAGCCTACACCCATGGAGACTCTGACTAAGGTAGAGGAGCCCAGCAAACAAGAAGAGTCAAAGGCAAAGGAGCCTGCCACAGTATCTATTGGCACTGTTGATGCAAAGGTTCCTGCGACAGATGAAGACAAATTGGTGGAAGTCAAGAAGGAGGCCGAGCCTGTTACTACTTCTGTCAACGTCTCTGAGGAACCGGCACCAGCGAAAGACTCTGATCTGATGCCTGATACCAAAGCTGATGTTGATGCAAACGCTACACCTGACAAGGCTGACAAGGCGGAAGATGTTGAAATGAGCGGTTAATGTTTTTTTTTTGTTAATGTATATGTGTATTTTTTATTACTATTTTTTTTTTGATGTTGTTCTTTTGACTTGTAATTTTACTCAAAATATCGTGTTTTTTTTTCTGATTTACATTAATTTTTTCAGTAGATGTGATTGTTTGCTCTGGAAAGACCCTTTTGGATCTCGCATGCTAGTTATGCCCTTTAGACTTTACGAGCGGATCCAAACCCCAGGTCATATGATGATACTCAAAATTGATATTATAACAAATGACAAAATATTTTAAATTTCAAGGCGCATCACAAAACTTGATCTTGTCTGCGCAATATATTAACAGAAAGTCTCCGACTTGCTTCTATTCCGCCATGTGACTTCTTAAAGCCAGGCCCAATACGCAGACATTATATATCTATATTTATATCTACATCCGCACTATATATAATCTATATATGTCTAGTTTCAAGTGGCCGCTGATAGTAATATTTTGAAAGGAAAACATTAAGGCATTGTGTAATTCTGGGCCATCTTATATTTTGAGTAATGACAATATATTAAAATGACTAGGTAGTTATTATGATGCCTTTGAATTTTCAATCAAGTAATCATTTGTTGTTTAGAATCTTCCAGCTTTAGCTAGATTTATGAACTATATGCATAACTTATATATATCTTTGTTATACTGACATATATAATGCTTACTTTTTCAAGACCATTGAGTTGTAAACACTAGCTTAAAATTGTGAAAATGTTAAACTCGCTATATATGGATTAGCCATTATGTACTAGCTATTAAACACAAGAAAAATTTTGCTAATTGCTTTCCCCGTAATTTTGAGAAAGGGTAGCAAAATAGCACATCCTTAACAATATTTTCAACGTATTTCTGAGTTCAGCAAAAGCCTTTCTACAGCAAATGTGTATGAAAAAAGTCAAGTATAATCTATAAGTGTAAACTCAAAGCTGTTGTTTTGTTGAACATTTCTCCATGTATCCGAATTTATCACGCTTGGAGACTTTGGAAATATCCATGCTGATTTCTTTAGGTGTATGTTACAGAATCTTTGAACTTTGAAATTCAAACCCAAATTCAAGCTGGCATACGCTCAAAAGGTTCATATAAATTTTTGGGATTTCATGTGAGCGACTTGTAGATTTACTATTGTGGTGATTAGTAGACATTCAATGTAATTCAAATAGCATACGCAAGCAGCAGCGCATAGAAGGAAACGGTCTCAAATGATGGCTATGCTGATTTACATTTAAAATTCATCATTTTAAAATAATAAACGACTGGATATATATGAAAATATAGATTACATAATTCAGTTATAGATGCGTTCCAAAATCTTATCTACTTGATTTATTAATTGCAAAATAGCTAATAGAGCAAAAGTCAAATATTTGCTCATTTATTTTCATTACGCATTGTAAAAAGCGACTACTTAAAATTGGAAATTAACTTGGTGTTTAGATTGTTTTAGGAAATATGATCAGATGGTCTCAATAGCAATATAAACACTGGTTTGTTTTCTTTCAAGCCAGCTTAGTTGTTAATTGTGCACTTTAATTTTGGAGATCTACAGAGACAGCTTCCTCAATTATTAATTTAAAATAGAAACATGGCAGTTTCTAGATTAATACCATTGCAGGCTTTTTGAAAAAAATGAGTTTGAATATTTTATGTAAGGAAAAACAAGTATGTGGTGGTCGTCCTTTTTCAAGACTGTTCATGAAGATATTAAATGGGCATCTGGTACTTAGGATTATATTTTATTTTTGTCGTATAAAATCAAAAACTATTTTTTAGCTAGCAAGAATTTTTTTTTTTGCAAGTCAGGTCAACTGGAAACGGGTGAGCATGTTTTCAAAAAGTGCCCTATGCATTTTGCAGAGCGAGATTTCTTGATACAAGTTTCACCGGAGTTTGATCCTAAAGTTCTTCTTGATACCAAAACCAGCCTTGGAGCAGTAGTCAAGTTTTTAAGAGTAGTTCCGCAACTTCTTTGCTGATGGTTTGCTTGATTTGAGCAGCTTTTGGATGTTTTATTGACTGTCAGTCTCTGGTATTATATATAATCAGTTTATTGTCTTTATAACTATTTATAAATTATACACAGAAGACATTAATACAACAAAAATACCCTTTTAGCGAGGGATGCGCTATTCACTATCTATTTCATACATTCCGATGGCACCGAATTTTCCACGAACTTAGTCCGTGTGTCAAGGGAAACCCGTCGTGATCGTCACAACAGTGCGTTAGAATGAGTAGGATGGCACGTCAGTAAAACCTTGGCAGGCTATGCTGTTAAGCTGACCATCAATCTCTGGTATTGATCTACTAGGTGTTATATATTGCAGGTTTCTCTTAAACCATAGAAATATTCATTAAGAATTTGGCGCAATCGAATGCTTAAATTTGAAATAAACGATGGCACCGCTACCTTGCAGTTTCATAGAGATAAATGTTTTTGAAATCCATATCTTTTTTGAAGGTTATTTTGCTTGTATTTTATTGGGAACTAAATATATGTAAGGATAATAAACTGATCATCTATCTATGTATCTGGACATTAACTTCCCTAAGAAACCTTTTTTGATAGAACATTAGAAACGCTGAAACGCCAAAATTTTCTGATTTATTATGAACAAAAAAAAGCTATTTGAGGCACGCAACGATTTTAAAGGAGAAACTATTGATAATATTCATTTTTATTTTAAATGAAATTTAGTCGCATTACAACAGATTATTTCAAACAAAAAGGAAGGTTTTGTATCTTAAATCTTTTTTTTGAACTAAAAAAAATTAGAGACCAAAAAGATATAAGGCAAACAACAACAAAAACAAGAACATGTTCTTTTAACATATTCAACAGAATTTACTCTGTTATTTTAATTTTGTAAATTTTAGATTATGATAAAGCTGAGCCGGTTTACGACGATGTGGTTGTGGTACACAGAGTGTTAAAACTAGAGAGCCCTTTAGTCTTGACTGGTGCTGTATTTATACAGAAGGTTTGGACTTACTACTTGCTGATTTAGAACGCGCAATGTCAAAAACATTTTGAACTTTCCATATACATATAATCAGTTTATTGTCCGTATAACTATTTGAAAATTATACACAGAAGACATTAGTACAACAAAAATAACCCTTTAGCAGGGAATGCGCCATTCACTATATATTTCATTCACTTCGATGTCACCAAATTCTCCACAAACTTAGTCCGTGTGTCAAGGGAAACCCAACATGCTCGTCACTTCAGTGCGTTATGTTGAGTGGGAGGGCAAGTCGGTAAAACCTTGACAGGCTATGCTGTTAAACCGACCATCAATTGAGGAGGTGCGGTGACGAATCGAGAAACTTGACCACCGCTTCAATGCCTTTCTTGGTATCAAGTAGGACATTGATGTCAAGCTCCGGGAACTTTCCATAGTGACCGGCATAGCTTGATTTACTTTTTTTGGGACTAATGTAAAAAGACAAGCGATACTAGATCATGATGGCATGATTAATTGATTAATTCTATTTAATTTACAACTAGCAAGACCAAAATTTGCTGAACTTCATTATTTAAAACCATTGTGATAATAAGCCAAAGATGCTAAAACTTTTATTTTCATCTAACCAACAAAAAAAAGGGTTTTGTTTTTTCTAGGTATAAAATTTCAAGTTGCTTAATTTTTAAAATCTTTGAACATTACGATCAAGTCTATAAAGAATGGTGCCCGAAATGGCAACAAATATGGCAAAACCTGATTGGTGCTGATAAACTTGATTTGATTTCCGGGCGCACGCCAGAAGATAGAATTGTATACTTAGTGTTCGAGTTGATTACCGTTATTTTATTGACTTTTTTGTACGTGGAATTCTGTTCAAATCCCGCAAAAAACAAAAATACTTTTTTTTATGCGCAAAAAAATTTATCATTATTTCTGAGTGTTTCAACATCTAGACTGGCAGCTCTTGAACCGGCAAATAGAGTCTACTTTTGAGAAGATGAAAAAAAGAACGAAAATTCCAACCCCCGACTGCAAAAAAAAAAAAATCAATATATATAGTTTATACCATTTTTCGGGCCAATTATAGCGTTCAGCGCAATCCAAAGTATAAACTATCGTACAACGGGATTTATCATTCACTGGTAATTTCAAAAAAAAAAAAGTTACACCACAAAAATAGGTTTTTTTCAGTGGCTTCCAAATTCCAGACAAGAAAAGTCAAGACAGGAAAGAAAAAGTCAATACTAATGCCAATGTTTTTTTCTTCTTCATAATGTGTACTTAGTTTGCAGCGCAATATTTGATAATCCCTTTAGGAATTTGAACAAGCGATGAAATTAATTTTGGTAATCACAGAAGGCCCTACAGTGTACTAAATGCATTAATTGGGGTACAAATTTTAAAAAATTGAGTCGACTTTGGCTGATATGAAGCTAGTAGATTGACATTTTTCAAGCTCACCAAAGACTTGAAAAGAAAAGGCCTACATAAGATACCCCCTGGTAGTGCAGTCAAGGTAGCGTAATGTCCTGTTTTTTTTTTTTCAACTTAAAAACAAACTCAAATTCTTTGTAGCGGCTCAGGAAAGAGGTATGGATGATCTTTTTTTTCAAGCGGCGTCGCGGGTCTATAGCTACTGAGCTACCGTACTGTTAGTAGTCAGTAGTAGTAGTAATTAATGTGTGATTATGTCAATCTTCAGTGCCATTTGAGTCAATGATAAATGTGATTTGATCGTTTTTAATTTATTATCTACAATCCGGGTTTTGAAAATCTCGTTTTTCTCCTTTTTAAAATCAAGGTTGATCAATAGAAATTTTCGTTGTAACGCGATTGTCATAAAAGCCTACATGTGATATTAATTCACTTCTATCCCCTATTAGGTTATCTGCCTATTTCAGTTTACATTTTTGTCAAGTCTATGACTGCAAGCTCTAATATTAAAACTAGTAGAGCTAATGAGCTCAAAGTTCACAGACTGACAATAATATCTATCTCGTCAACCTGAGTAGCCTTGAGTTCTATGACTTTTATTTTTATAAGGCAGGATCACTCCTCATAAATTTTCTGCAGTTGCAATGTTGGTATTTTGCTAGATATGCGCTTATCTGGGGAAACGTGCTCGCGTATTTATGAACTCATAACAGCAGCTGCCGCACTTGGTGGCTGATGAAGATATGTTGTCCAATGGGCAAAGAAGAATTTTCTTTTCAAAAAAAAAAAAAAAAAATCTAGAGGTTTCTGTAGGACATATAATACACCTAAATTCTGCAAGCAATATCCTAAGCTACTTGAGCATTATTGGTGGTTTGTTGGTTTAAGGCTAGAAATACCTTTGTAAATTTTCAACATGAGACTGAATTTTCATAACCAAAAAGTAAAAAATGTCTTTTTTTTTTTTTTCCTTTCAAATCTTAATATTCTAGTACAGACTCTCAAGGTCTAGCTAACAAAAAATCCACGTCTAATTAATTACTGGTATACCTAGTAGATATATATATATTTCTTTGATAATTTATCAAAAAGTTTATATTGTTTGTATGCTTGTTTTGTCATTTAAAGTTTTCTCTGCAAAAAAAAAAAAAAATGGAATTTGATAATCTAGAGATGGATTTGGTAATCTTTTGTTGCTTCATACCATGGGCCCGATTGGGCATCAAAGATGATTAATCGCCCTTTTGTACTGACCGGAGGGATTAAATTCTCTGCAAATTGAGTCGGACCAGCTAACACGCTTATTTCGGATGGTTCTTAGTGGCTCGCATATAAAGTGGTAGATGACAATTGCAATTTCAAAACCCTCGTAAACACCATACTGCAACTACCCAAGCCCATTGCCTGTTTTCCTTTTATTCAACAATCGTGAGTATGATAAAGGTTTGCCTACCTTGGTTAGACCTGGGTGTGATTTTTTTTTTTTTCGCCAAAAAATACTTTTATAATCTAATATGATACTGATATATATATATATATATATTTGCTAGCATTTAAATGTCAACATCAATGCATCTTTGCACCGTGTTTTCATTTTCTAAATCTTGGCAAGAAATAAAATTAAAAAATAAACCAAGTTCTGGAAAAACCACCTCTTCGCTTAATTATGGATATTTTTTTTGGGAAAATAATTAGTAACAATAATAATAATCACTTATTATGCTGCATGGCCGCACAACAAAAAAGCTTAGCTACGCACTACTGCGCAATGGTCAACCTGCTGCCATTCTAGGCCCTCAAAGCGATCATGGCAATCAGAACTGCTACAAACTATGTCAGATTATAACTGAAATGAGATAATTATTTTTTATTGGATACCTGGTCATCTTCAAAATAGTGTAGACATCCCAGCTCTCGAATTATATTCGTTTGAGAGAAATGAAACTAAGCATAAGGTATGTTGGAAGCAAACATTGTGATGGAGAAACCCTTATTGCATTATAACTCCATCATATCTCAACAATTAGGAGAATTAAAAAAAAAGCCCTCATTTCCAATGGGCAAGTTCCGGTCATTTATATCACCTATCGTAACCGATAGGTACTTGCTACCGGTAGTGATTGCTAGTAAAATACAGCTTCAATACGTCACCTAACTAGCAACAAGTTTATGGAAAATAAAATCATTTCAACAAACCATTTTTCTCTCGTCAAAGAAAAAAAAAAAAAACGGACTTAAGCCTGCTACTACTGCTGGTTATATATGTGAGCAAATTTAAATAGAAAAAGCACAGTATTTGAAAAGTCTCTCTCAAAAGAATGCTATTCAAATATTATGAAACGGATCAGAATGATTATCTTTTGTAACTTCTACTTACGTCAATCGTCAAGTATTCAAGGAATTGAAAGTCTCATATATTGTTTGCCATTATACTGCCTGCTGAGATTGTCTTACGGTGGTATGTGACAATGAATATGAAGAATGACAGCTCTTTTCCCAACAGTCATCTAAAAGATAAATTTTGATGTTGTAATTTACAAACCCTCCATGACCGGTATTCATCATCGTCTTTTGCTTTTATACGAGATAGGTGGAAGGTGTGTAATCATTGCGGCTTTATTAGGTTGTAGAGCTTTTGTTTTTAAGCCGGATGAAAATTGTGTGCCTAAGATTAAATAATGGCTGACTAGAGACCCCCCACCCCTCTACTTGGACGACAGAAAAACTGTGGCTCCACCCCTTAAGCATGTGTTTGGTATGAAAATCAACTAGTTCGAGAGTTCTTACATATCGACACTTGAAAACACATTCAGTCTACTGGTTTCCTTGTTTCATATGCCTGGAGGTTTTTTTTTTTTTTTTTTTTTTTTTAATAACTAGAGCATTCTGAAGTGCAAATGTTTGGAGTAAATAATTCAACCCCCACCGCTCAATACAAACCTCGGAAACCAAAAATTTGGTTCGGATCGAGTTGTTTTTTATTTGCGCTAAATATGTTCTTTTTTAAAATTATTATACAACGAAAAAGAAAAAAAAAGAAACCAAGTACAATTTGATAATAAACCATCATGAAGCCCGAAGTGGTAATTTTTGTTGACTTGGAAAGCTTTGAAAAAATAATCATAAAATATAGGTTTGGAACAGTATGTTTACATTTTACGCTAGCAAACTACATACACGTAAATTACAATTATTCTTGATTATTTGTTCAGACAACAAACCGCAGGGTTTCAGTTTAGCATATCCTTAACACTACGCCAAAAAAAAAAAAAAGTAAAATGGTAGAGCTTTCTGATCCAGCCGGTCAAAAAAACCTTTGAAATCAACCGCCGACACATAGAGTCGATGATTTGTACTAACTTTTAAATAAAACGGGTTGGTTCTCGCAAAACAATTTATCAACAACTCTTGGCAAAAAGGGACAGCTACCGTTAATTACACAAAGCGTTCAAAATCGAGTCGAGCTTGAAACGGTAACTTTTTTTTTTTTTTTTTTAAGAGACCGAGAGTTTGAGCCCTTGTACCTACCAATATACTCTTTTAAATGAAGAAAAACCTCCCCATCAAGACATTTTGCCAGAAATGAATGGTTAGGATTTGTCCAGGCGGCTGGTAAGTAACAGTTGGGATTACAATTAGATCATTTTCTATTGGTTGAGTGAATAAATAAAATAAAAAAGAAGGAATGTCACGGCGGGGCTGCAGTTACCATTAAATTACAGAAGAGAAAATCTGCCAGTGGCACTTTAGGCAACTTGCATTCAACGGTCGCAAGTGATCAAAAAAAAAATTAATGATATTTTGGTATTATGAAGTCTCAAGTCCAGGGCCCAGCTTGTCAATAAAAGCCGCTGATTCAGGCTAAAGAATATAAAATGGCTTTAATTATGTTGTTGTCAATTTTGTAGCTTTTCTGGTTAATGTTTGTACTCCTCAAAATCTCTTTTATGTGCTCCTGGCCAACGTCCAGGCTAGGTGCTGCCTGATTATAGAAGTTCTATGGGCTTGCTGTTTTGACCGGTGGTTTCAACTGCCTAATGTTCGCCTCCATATGCGAGCCTAATCCAATGGCTGAAACTGCGAGTAGAGCGGACTGTTACTGTGAGCAAGGTATTCCTGCCGCTATTGCAGCAAGCAAATTAGTTGGTATCCCAGAATTATATGTGACATGGCAAGGTTTCAACTGACATTAGCTCTTGTAGGATTTCAATTACTTATTGTCAATAGTGGTGTATATCTGACAATGTCATCTGCAAACTACTCTCACGGCCTAGTGATTCTGCTCTTTGATTATAGGCAATAATATGCAAATGGCACGGGTCATCGCAAGATGCTTTGAAGCATTGGACTGATTTAATGTGAAGACAGTAAATGAAGCTCTACTGGGTGTTATCTGTTGGAGACATGAGAAGCTTGGTAAGTTATATAAATATGGTCCTTACTTCCCAAGGTTTTAGAGAAAATCAAGGAATCAAAGTATTTTTCTCTTTCTACTCGTACCTATAGGTCTACTCGCACATCATGGCTCCCCTTTGTGGGTTTGCACGTTACCCAGAAATTAACCGTGATATTATCACTATAAACTCATTCCATACATTTCGCCCTAAGAAAGCGCCATCAGAGGTGAAAATCACACACCAGCAAAACAGACCAAATACCGCAGAGTTACAGTACTCATGACAAGTAAAATTTATACACTGTTTTATTTTTTTATTATTTTTTTATTACACATATATTTTTTTTGCTACCAACTTCCAGCCAATAAAAACACGTTTAATTAGTTATTAGTAATAATCAGTATGACTGAAATCTATTGGTCATCTGGTGCAGAATCCATGTGTCCCAATAAGGCAAATTCCATCTATGCTAATAACAAAATTGTTTATGCCTCCTTTTAAAAGCCAAGTAGTAGTTGCGCAGCAAATAAACCGCTTACCATGCAGCCAATGTGTATACATGTAAACGCTACGTAGCTACAATCTGGGAAACAGACAGAATTGGAACGTCAAGGTCTGCTTTTTTCTTTTTTTAAAAAATAAAAGTACAAACATTAAGGCAAGCTCTGTTTGCATGATTACGGCGCTTTGAACCGATTATGACAGCCCAATGGGCAAATATTTAAGTCAAGTCTAAAACTACAATGAAAGGACGCTGAAGCTAGACCTCTCAGTTCATAGGTACTATGCTAATTAAATGATAGTGAATCTATGCCAAAAAAATATGAAAAACAAAAGGACTAATGTAAAAGTCCATAAATATCATTATACAGACGGTTTGTTGACTTTCTAGTTTTTCTCTATTTCAAATATCAGTTGCAAAGCTCTGCAAACATGAAGAGACCTGAGTAAGTTAGCAAAGCGTGGAAAGCTCAAGATGGGGTCAGACTTAAATAACTGACACATGTGCCCGTAGTGGCATTAACTGTCACGCATTGAAATGGAAATTCTAAACGATAATTGGATAATCTCTAATTGATTTTCCCAATGGGCAGTGCTCATTATAAAAAAATCAATTTGGCACGCAGTCGTCTCGCTTTTTTGTAAGCTCAAGGAAAAAATGTCTTTGTACTGTAGCGGTACTTCAGTCCTGATTTTCTATTTTGAGACAAGATGTCAAGATGTAAAAGATAAATCTTAAAACGGTAGCAACCAATAAAACCAAGGAATTTGGAGTAAACAACAACTCCCATGCAAAAGTAAAAAAAAAAAAAACGGAGTGACCCCTAGCAGTCAAAATTGAAACCACAATGAGGGCTGCAAGCGTAATCATTTAGCTACACATTGTGATAATTATGAAATATCATTAACTATCACAATTACGTAATATAATCAGCGTAACTTTTTTTTGACTACCACCCGTAGGTAGTGTTGAGACGGGCTATGGTTTCCTTCAGAAGTGACATGAAAACAGAAATCTTCAGGGCTAGTTAAAAGAGCTGATAGATGTATACTAGACTTGCTTGTGATATTGATAAATGAAAAATAACAAAAGTTTCATAAAATGTTCCCCTAGACCATATTTTTATCTAGACCACGATTAGATATATTCTGAGCGTGAGAACGTATGTTTTAACGATGACCTCGAAGTAGCCCTTGGCATGTGAGACTTTTTGAAACATCAAGGAGCTCATGACCAAATGTTGAAATAAATAGCAGATGAACTTATTGCACACCTAGCTCATGGAAAGTAGGTCTTTGATAGTTACATTCCTACAGGCCTTTGAATGATAGCGCTGTACTCAACTGATTTTAAAGTGGCTTCAAGGCAAATACGTAGAATTTGCTCTAGTTGAGTACTACTGGTAATTAAAATTTCTTACTACTATCACTGTGCGTAATATTTCTAATATCGGTTGTTTGCTGCAGTTTTATCAAAATATTTTAGCGTTCATCTTGTTGTTTGCGTAAGACTGAATTGAATTCTGAAATCCTGGTCTCCAAGGAGTGGTGGAAACTAGTGTTGCAGGTGAGTGAAGATTATTTAGATAATTTTTAAGATGGTTTTGATAAACCAAACTCACACGCGATGCCCTTTTATTTATTTATTTTATTTTTTTTTTTTTTTTGCCTGCTGTACACGTAGCGTGTTCATACTTGGTTGGAAAGTGACTGAGAGAAAAATAAAACTATTGCATATTCATTTATTCTAACAAGAGAGAAGACTGCCGGGAATGACTATCGAACAATATTCAGTATCGTAAGCTAGTCGTAGACAAGAATCTAGTTATGGGTCTGGGCGTTGATTTGAGATTGTATTTTCGGTTCCATCTTGCAGAGATGTCTAGGATTTTCGGAATCTAAAATACCCAGAATGAACTAGGCAAATGTTTGCTATTCACTTTGAAAAAAAAAAAACAGCAACAAGTTTCGAATCTTTTTTTTTTTAGGTGGCCAAAATGATGAATTTTAAATTAAAATCTAACTGACCATTGCGCAAGCTTTAGATGATTCATTTAATTTTCATAAAATACTTTATGCATACAAATGGCTCTGATAAAAATGATAAAAAAAAAAAAAACACGATCATAAGTGACCTGAAAGCGGAGAATACTGAGCAGAGCATGAATGTATTCGGAATATGTATAATCTACACGCATGGCTTTTGAGATGTAGTTTGTACTCATAACAAATTCTAGACCAGCATGAATACGTATTGTAATGGACGTACCAAAGCCTGAGCTATTTTCTTTGCTACGACTTCCTAGTCGAGAACAATCGGATGCCTAATCCGTAAATTAAAAAAATCTCGGACCGACATTTGTTTTGCTAGGATGTGCTTAGTTATAATCTAACGTAGACTTGTCATGTTTTGAACAAAAGGTGAAATGCCGAATCAGGTAATTTCTTGAGCCCCCCAATAGTAAAGAACTGAAAACAACCAAATACACTGGCAGATCCGTAGCATTTTCAGTTGCAGGAGGTAGCCTGCGAACCTATTACTATGTGCTTATTAGCAATAATTTCTCTGTGCAATATGAGGCGTAAGTGCCATATTCTATATGAAAACCAAGCTGAAAGCTAATAATTAAAACACCGAAATATCCAAAGCACGTAAATTGTAGTCTATGTAGCTAGCATGTATCCTATATAAATAAACAAAAAAAAAAAAAAAAAAACTCGAAGGTTCAATGGTGATGATGAAGTATCTAAACCTTGGTAAAAGTAAAATAGTGGTACTGCGTTCCTTTCAATAGATTTATATTAATTTAATTTAACATATAAGTTGGCTTACAAAGTTAGCTAAAAGTCTACACTTTTCAAGAGAGTATCGTGGCTATTAGAATAGGAGAAAGTGTAAATCTTTCTTGATTCTTCAGCCTAAAGGGGAAAAACACGAACAGAGAAAAAAGTGATGTGGCCAATAATTCTTGTAAGAAAAATTTGCATTTGGGAACAATCATAAAAAGAAGCTTGCTGATTGGTTCAAGTCAGCTCGCAAACTCAGTCAAAAAAAAAAAAAAAAAAAAAAAAGTAAGCAACTGCGTAAAGATCTTGAGTCACCAAATGGATATTTCCTTGATTCTTTCGTCTGTTCTCAAGTCTGACACTTAAAAGGATTGAGTGTTGTGATTACAACAGTTATGAAATGAATTTTTTTTATTTTTGGAGAGTCGAAATGAATAGGGGGTTATTGTTGCTTTGATGAACATTGATCTATGTGAGTTTGAAAATTTTTATATTTTTGATCAGATAAATCCGCGATTGATCTTTCGTCACTGACATTTCTCAAATCATGACGGCACGTTTTGATGGCAAATAAGGAAATACGAACAACCAATGAAATGATGGAATTTTGCAATTTCGCAACTTTACAATTCATGGTTAGGGTGAACTATATAAAAATTTCTTTTTCTTTTTTTTTTTGAGGCTTTGTGGGAAATTTTGTCAAAATACGAAAAATCTTCTCGCATTTCTTTTTTTTTTTTTTTTTTAGTTTTCTTTTCTTTTTTCCATTTGTGGGCTTTTTATTTAATCATTTCCATCAGTTCTGATTTTGGATCAGCTCCGTCAGCACACCTATGAACTTTTATATATATCCTCCTGATTTCCCTTTTTCTATCATTGAATCTTAACTTTTCCATTTAAATACAATTTTCATTGTTTTACGAAACTCTACCCATCACACATAATCACCATGACACAACAGAAACTGGCAAAGGTCCTTCCCGCCATAAGCATTGCTCCGGCACAACCCTCACAGCCATCGGCATCTTCGTCAGTGCCCACATCGCCAAAAGCCCCGGTTGCAAAACGAGCCGCCAGTGCAGAAGCCGCGCCAGCACCAAAGCGCCGCCGAAAAAGCAATCCCGAAAAACAGCTGCTACGTACTCTTGTGTCAATAACTCCTAACAGATCTTTTCCCAAGTCGCCGCCTACTCACTCTGACAATGCTAGCGACACGTCCTCAAAAAACATTCATTCGTCACAATTTTCTTCTTTTTCTGTCAACATCGCCAATCCCAAATCTTCTTCATCTTCTTCCGCTCAGATTGCACAGTCTACCGTCGTTAATACTAAGCCTAATCAGAACATTTCCGTCACCATCAATAGCCTTTCTCCTTTTGCATCTATGTCCAAGAAGGTCGCACTCACCGGCCAGGGCTGCTCTAACTGCGGCACCACCCGCACTCCGCTTTGGCGTCGCGCGCCTGACGGTTCTATCATCTGCAACGCCTGTGGTCTTTATCTTAAGGCTCGCAACACTGCCCGCCCCGTTAACTTGAAACGCCCACCTCAGACCACTACCATTATTCTTGAGGGACCCTCGGTCTCTGGCAAGACCCAGTCTCAAGGACTGACTTCTAGCGAAAGCCGACTAGTGGCCAACGCCACTGGAAACGCTCCCGCTCCTGCTGAACTGTCGCAGTCTGTTCGCGCTGCCATGACTTGCGCTGATAATGATCTTACGATTGGCTCTTGCCCTGGCGACGGTCACTGCAACGGCACTGGTGGCTCTACTGCTTGCTCTGGCTGCCCTGCCTACAACAACAGAGTCACTAAAGCTGTTCAGCTTGCTGTCGCTATGCAGCAACAGCTGGCTTCTCAACAGAACAACCAAAATTCTGAAGATGAGGGTGCCGCACGGTCGTCTTCGCGCCAGCTTTCGCCCGTTCCTCTTGGTGTCGATGAGAAGAGCGCCGTTGTTATTGCATGCCAAAACTGTGGTACCACCATTACTCCTCTGTGGCGTCGTGACGACTCTGGCCACACTATCTGCAACGCTTGTGGTCTTTACCACAGGCTCCATGGTGTCCATCGCCCTGTGGGTATGAAGAAGAGCACTATTAAGCGCCGCAAGCGTGTCATTGCTACCAGTGGCATTCACTTTTCCAACTACGGTGTGCCTTCTACAACAGCTGAGGAAACCGCTTCTTCTACCACGACTGCTCCTTCTGCGGCGCCAGCCAGCCCAACAGCAGCGAGTCCCGGTCCTGCCAGCCGCGAAAATTCGCCGCTTCCTCAGCTAGTCACTCTCGAGCCCATTCGTCCTGCCAAGTTGTCTCGTGTGCCTGCGGCTATTGATTTCACTCACTCTTTCCGTGTGAACGAAACCCGGCCTGAGTCAAAACCTAAGACCACTGCTTTGCCCAGCATTAGCTCATTTGATCTTTCCAACCGCAAGTCTGCGTCGCCTTCTCTTGAGGGCATCAGCATTCGCTCAATTCTCAACAACGACGATGAATCGTCTTCTTTATCCTCTTCTGCATCTTCTTCCTCCAACTCGAGTACGACTTCAACTAGTTCTGAATCCAGTACTGTCTCTGCCCCTGTGCCAGCTGCCACTGTCATTCCTCTTAGCACCCAAAACAAGTTCTCTGACATTCTTTCTGATATTCCTGAGTCATTTTCTGCTGAACATATCAAGGACTTTTTGATTGTCAAAAAGCGCAAGCTCGAGGAAAAGCTTGAACGCCACAAGAAGCGCTTCGCTGAAACCGAGATGCTGCTTGAGGCCTGCAAAAGCAAGATTGAGGAGATCTCCAAGTAACGTGTCTCTTCCTGGGAAAACTGGTACTGTATGTAGCAACTTATTTATTTAATGTCATGATTATTTTAATTTTTTTAATTTTTTACTTTTTTTTTTTTTTTTTTTTTTTTTTTTTTTTTTTTTTTTTTTTTTTTTTTTTTTTTTTTTTTTTTTTTTTTTTTTTTTTTTTTTTTTTTTTTTTTTTTTTTTCTTTTTGGGTAATTTTGATTTTTTTAATCTTGTATATTTTCAACTTTATTTTACAGGATTATTGGGAAAGGCACCTGGCTTAAAATTTTATGTAGGTAAACAGATTTTTTTTTTCTTCTTTCTTTTTGGTATATTACAATTTCAGAGTCTACAAAATCATTCTTTTAGCAGCGTCCCCTACTCCATATAGTTTACATTTAAAGGAAAAGGTAAGAAAAGGGAAAATGACAGAAAAGTTGTTAGGAATTGATGGTATATTTTTTACCTACTCTACTCTCATTATCACATTAACTTTTCTTGTCGTTTGTTTTAGCGGGGAGGGGAAGATTTGGCCTAAAATTTGCAATTTACGAAATGAATTAATGGAACCAAACACAAGTTATTGGCATTGTAATGGGAAGATAGGTAAGGGACACTTCGTATTTTATTTTTGAATGTTTAGGGCGTGGGTGCACGTAAGCTCAACTCTAAAGGATTATACTAAAACAAACAACAAAAATGCAAAAGAAAATAATTTTATTTAAACGAAATGACAAAAAATAAATAAATAAATGAAACTTGAATTTGGAATTTATTTGATTGAATTATTTATCATAGTGCCAGAGTGACCGAGTGTTTAATCAAGTTTTTTAACTACAGGTATACTCTTTTATTTGCGAGTGGATTGGGTTTAAGAAATGCCAGCTTCTTTTTTTTTTTTTTTTTTTTTAATTTAACCACTTTATATCAAGAAAAAGAAACTGCGCATCAATCACAATGTTCATAGCATCAATATTTTTCTCCGTGACCAAAGAAAGATTTTTTTTTGTTCAAGCAGAGAAATTTGAATCTGATAGATAATCAAATCTGATAAAACCTTTTGATTCTTGGCCCCAGGAGTCTTTAGCGTAGCCTTTATGTTCTACTAAAATGAAAAAGTTCCACCCCTGAATTGATTATATTGACAAATCTCCCTTTCATACACCATCAGATATAAAAAAAACATAGAAGAAAATGTATTTAAACCACAAATTGCTTTTTACATGGTGCGCGGCCAACAAATCATGCCGAGCCTCCTAGACTTGAGATTCTGATGTCATAAACTTTTGTGCTAAAATAGCAGACAGACTGTTAGTAAACTATAGAGTCAAACTACACTTTACAAAACCACACGACTAAAGCTCATCTACAATGCGAGATAGTGCCACGTAAATTATGCTCTATAGAGGAAGATTGCCAATTTTATAATATTTTCATGTTAATCAAATGCCCCCGCACACTTGCGCAATTTGAAAACAAAGAGAGGTCAAAAAAAAAAAAATTTAAGCCTAGATAGAGTTGGGACCAAAAACAAAGAATCTGATTGCGCACGCGCTTGCCTGGTGGCGATTAGATTGATAAAGCCTCAGATCGACTTGGTTTTTTGTTTTCTTGTGCTCAAGAGATCACATTTGATTTTCCCAACTTCAGGATTCAGATTTACAAACATGACCATGACACCAAACATAGCATTCTACGTGGGTGAAATACTTCTAACAAACAGGGAGGCTTTTGTTGTTGTAAGCAAGTTTTTGAATTTCTTAATGCATCTTTATTAACAACTGTTTAGTTTGACCAAACCAGTTTTTTGAAGATTTACTCTTTTCTCAATCTCTGGTATTTATCTACAAAGTCTTTTTTATTTCAAGAGGTTTTCATCAGATGAATAAAATTGCTGTTTTGTGTGATAATAGTTAGTTTATAAAGAATTTTGTTTGATGTATGCAGCAGATAAACTTTAGAAGAAGCTATCGACTCTGGTATTACCGCTGCTTATATAGCATATGGTTGAATTCTCACAACAGTAACGATGGTGATCACTAGGATTTTTCTCACTAAAGCAAACTGATTTTGATTAAAGATAAATTCTGTGTAGACTAAGTTTTGAGTTTCAAGTCTCTGGAGAGTGTGGTGTAAAAACTGGCTCTATTCAAAAATACTGCATAAGCGAGTCAGTAAAACTAGGTGATATAACCCCCTACATAAAAGCCTAGAGTAAATCTCAAGCCCCGCACTTGTGATGTCTTAGCATATAGCTAAACTGCCTTCATATGTAAATACAATACTCGCCCTTTCTTTACTTAAAAAAATTCTACATCAAACTGTAAGCTTTGAGTAACCTTGAAATTTGAAAACGGAGACAATTGGCGTTTGACCCGCGCCGTAGCCCATACTTACCAATATTTAAGGGTGGCCATCTTTTTTTTTCTACAACTTCATGCAATTGACTTGTAAATTCTGCAGATGTTGCTAAAAAAAATAGGGCTAACAGCTGTACAAAGGATGGAATGCTACAGACAAAGTTTAAATGTGTTTTAAAATTGGTAGTTGAAGTCATTTTAGCTTGTTATTGGCGCACCAGATTCAATTATCTTTTAATTGAATTGATTCAACTCAACACTATGTCAGGCTCCCAAATACAGCGCAAAAAAAACCCCTTAAGTGTTCCAAACACCCAAGATCACTGATCTTAATCAGAGATTCTAGAATAAAAATATACGATATCCAAAACACCAGCCATAAGTCTTGCAATTAGCTGCATTGTATAGAGCTGAGCAAGCTAATGCAGCACATGGATGTCACATACTCGTTCGTATTGTATCACCGCTTACAGAATTGTATTTAGCCGACTTGGATAATGTGCAAAAACTGATTTGGATCACCTTTTAATTCAATACCCTCAGTAGTTAAAATAAATGATAAATAAATCGTAAATTTACCAAAAGCCTAAATTGAATGGGAATTCTTATAAGCCTACTTAGCATGGCCAGCCACAAGATCTTCCTTGCGTCATTGTTAATTGTAAAATTTTGCTCAAAAAAGTAAAAATGAATAGTGACATCAAATTCTGCTGGTATTTATTAGTATACCGTTCAGCCGGCGCAGTGCAGGTTTAAAACTGTGACGAGTCTCGACTTTTAAATTCTCGTAAAACTATGGAGATCAACAAAGATTTGCAGGCCACTTAATAATTGAATTGCAGCTTAAACATTTTCTTTTGGTAGCGCTTTTCTTAAAGTTGCTATTACTGATTTGTTGTTTTTCACTGCTGATGGACTAATGAAAGACTTTTTTACCAGAGAAAAGATACTTAGGTGTACGCCAATTGGATAAAGCATTTAAGTAATAGCAGTTTTTCGTTTGACACGTTAGCAGTATTTTACAGCACTTGCGACTAGCCAGAAGCTGGAACAAGACACTACTTTGATGACCATCATGCTAAGCCGCATGCCAAATAATGGGAAATTTTAGTGTCTTGCAGCATACTACGGTTATAGCAAGTCTCAACAAATGCGCGTTTATTGAATATAACCTAGGCCGACAATTCGCACACGATATATTTTGATTTCGAAAATGGCCTGTCCCATTTGTTGAGATAATGAGACTCCACTGGCAGACCTAGTCTTACTTTGACTTTGGGTTTTTTTCTTTTGTTTTTGCTTTCGCTTGCTAGAAATTGGCTGGTTATCAGAGACATCTTAAAACAGGCATAATGTAGATTTTCCCGATAAACCAAAAACAAATAATATCTTTGAAATTTAAAATTCCGGCCAACCAACTCGCGTGAAAAAAACCAAAAAAAAAAAAAAAGAACAGATCGATTCAAACTAAAAATGAAAATAATAAAATACGAATCTAAAAAATCTTGGATACTGTACATATTTTAAAAATTATTGACCGAAATTGTGCAGTTTGAGATTTTCGTTGATATCTCTAAAAAAGGAAATTTGGATCTGAACAACTGTGATGACGTGGGCCAATGGAAGATATGGTTTTGAAAACCACCATAATCAACACTTAAAAAGAAACAACCATCAACCAGCAACCCCACTGAGATCACGACTTCAATGCAATATTGAGTAGAATTGTCCCACAGCCTTCCAAATTTTCCTAGTAATTTTACAATTCTGTTGTTTACATACAAAGATTTTCAATGCCATCGATGGTGTCATGCATAAACAGCACATAGTCAAATTGCAGGAACACGACTTGCTTCGCAGCCAGCACCAAAAGTTTGCAGCTTTAGCTGCAGAATCGGCATGTTAAAATATATATAGTAAGTTTGTAACTTTTTTTTAGTAACTCAATTTTTTGTGTTTAAAGAATTGTATTTCTTCTCGAGCCAACAGTAGCACAACGGCTTTTTAAAATTCAATGTACCACGAGCAGTCTACAGCTTGAAAAGATTTTTTTCATTATTTTCGTAAAAATTCTTGTTTGCAAAAACCCAAAAAATTTGAAAAGGTGATGTAAAATACTTGTGTTTATTATAATAGCAGTGCATTAAGAAAAGATTTCTCGCTTAGGCGGTACCGTTTTGGGATCCCGAGAGTCCGACATTTCCAATTTAAAAATAAAAACTGCAACACATCACAAGTAAAAGCACTGAAATTTTGTCAATAAGCATCCCGTATCAATCTCTTTTTATGCCTTCTGCAATTGGCAGACCAAAAAAAAATAAAAACTACAAAATGGAAACCTGGAGATTTAAAATAGGATCTCTAGTGCCAATTGAGAATAGCCTGGAATTTCAATTGAAACCAATGTGAGCAGAAATGTGTTGATTTCAAACATCTGAATCAACAAGATACACTAAAAAAATTTTGAAAATCTTTTTTTCTTTTCTTTTAAATCAGTCATCAAAGTTCGGTTGCAGACTTCTGCTTGCATTGCTACTTTTGTTCATCAATAAACTGCTCCTTGCTACATTCTTTTTCCTATGCTGCATGCTTGTGTGCTCGGGAGGTTGACTACGACTGCTGGCCAATAGAAGTCAAGCTATTTTGTATCTTTGTAATAAGATATAGAACGGATCATTAAGGATGTGTGCTGTTTTCCTTTTTTTAAGATAACTCGTCTCAGATAAGGGTCAAGTGCTATTACCTCAAATTTTTCAATTGCATGTTAGATATACGTAATTTATGAATAAATTTAAATGAAAAAAAAAAACTTTGAGCCATTATAATACAATTAAAACCAAAAATTATGTTTTAAAAAAACAAGTCCATTTTATTCAACTTATTTTTGTAAAGTCTGAAGAGGTTTAAAATTATTGACCAATATTTAGCAGAAAACCCAAAACAAAAGTGAACAAAAAGGGAAAAAAAAAATTGTATTTTGGTTCTCACAAATTATTTACATCAACCTACTTTAGGGTTTATAGATCATTGTTTATAGCAGTCAGTCGTGTGTCGCTGCTGCTTTGCATTTTTTTTTTTTTTTTTTTTTTTTTTTGGCAAAGCTCCGATAAAACAATTTTCCCAAATAACAATATATCAGTATTCACACAATGTGGCCGTACATTCAGTGCCATAAAAGCTGTAGCCAATGCCTTGACTCCGATCAAGTAAATCACAAATTTCAAAAAATGCATGAACGCAGTTTGAAACATTTTGTCGGTTGTCTGTATCATTTGATAATGTAGTAAGTAACAACTTGAAAATAGACATTACATGAATTTAAAATGTTAAATTTTACAATCAAAGGACTTATACGAAAATGTCAACATGTGTTCAACATGTATTCAGCATTGTAATAATTCTTCAAATGATAGAGATCTACAAATTAGTACTACGCTACAAACTTCAATTTATATACATGATTGCGTATTTCAAACTGGTAACAGTTGTCCTACTAATCAATCCTGAGCTAAAAAAAAAAAAAAAAAAAAAAAAAAAAAAAAAAAAAAAAAAAAAAAAAAAAAAAAAAAAAAAAAAAAAAAAAAAAAAAAAAAAAAAAAAGATACAATAGTTGCGAATGGCCATAATTTGTCAATAGATAACTTTTAAAGCTCGTATCGTTTTTATGAGATTTGTTGGCCAGTGAATTTAATGAATTTAAATACAATTGAGTTGTAGGTACGTAATTATTTACTTGGCTTACTTACCAATTTGACAATCTAAATCACATTGTTTTCAGTAAAAAGTGTAAACAATTTCACCTAAAAGTCAATTTGCTACAGACTCAATCAACCAGCTACTGTTATAATTAATCTACTTGACACTTTTAAGATATATTTAATTTAATTTTGTAGTTACTATGTAGATTTCTGAATGTTACTTGCTAAACCCTCAATTTTTCTGCAGGAGTAGATATGAAAAAAAAGTAAACTAATATTATTAACTAAAGTTATTCACAACACCCACAAGATATAAACTGACGAGTTGAGAATTTCATGTTGAAAAAATCAATCAGATACCTTGATTGGACAATTTTTTCAATCAATTTATTTAAATTATTAAATAATTTAACAAATTATAACTATACACAATTTATCAGTTGAAGGCCGCCATTATTTTGCCAATATTTCAAGCAATGAAAGTCAGAAGTCAGAAATCTCGCTTTTCCCGACAGTTCCTTTCTGCAGAGAAGGGGACGACAGGTGGCCTGAGCTCAAAGTCAGAGAAATTGAGGAAGCCATATCGACTCAATCTTCGTACAATGCCGCTGGCTCTGACGGGGTAAAGACAATTGCTATCAAGCATGCTTGGAAGGTAAGATCATTCAAGACCCTCCTTGCCAGACTCTTCAGGGAGTGTGTGAGGATAGGCCATCATCCCAAAGCTTTCCGCGAAGGGTACACGGTGGTTCTAAGAAAGAAAGGGAGAGCTGAAGAGCTGGCTAAATCTTACCCGCCCATCACTCTTCTTAACTGTCTGGGTAAAGTCTTAGAGAAGATTGTGCAGAGGAGGCTCTCGGCACTAACTTCAGAATCTATTTCAAAGCATCAGTTTGGAGCTCGTAAAGGGTATTTGGCTGTAGACGCGCTGGCTAGCTTGACTCACTATGTTGACCAAAATATAGTGAGAAAAAGAACAACTTCAGTTTTAGCAATTGATGTCAAGGGCGCTTTTGACAATGTTGACAAAGGAGTCTTAGTAAAGGCCATGGAAAACATGGATCTCCCCCAGGCTGCCAAGAGCTGGGTATCTAGATTTGTGAGTGCGAGGAAG
>JAJMRT010000181.1:0-39639 GCA_030558065.1 Geotrichum phurueaensis
TTATTATTATTATTATTATTATTATTATTATTATTATTATTATTATTATTATTATTATTATTATTATTATTATTATTATTATTACGAAATTTTCTTCTGGTTCCACTGAACATATTCCTTTAAACTCTCGAGTTTCTTCTCGCATTTTCGTATGCGTGTTTTAGCTTAACACCCTAAAATAATAAACCGTGAAAGAAAAGACGTTAAGAAAAGTCAAGAGCGCTCGACACCTAAATCTTAATAAGCATAGCAGTAATTATAATTAAAACCTTACGATTGTGTTTCCGCTACTCAAACCCATCAGTTTTGACATGCCAGTACACATCTATTGTCACTGGCATTTGTGGGTGTGAAAGTCATTTTATTATGTGGACCAAGCCCACTTGCGCCGCTATCATGCCAGTTGTAAAATCTTATATTCTGCGCGGCTAACTCAAAAGTTCCAGACCTTGGTCCTCGAAATCAAATATACCGTTAGATTTCGATCGGTAGATGCCAAAAAATCCACTTGCCGTCAGCTTGGTAATTAATACACTGGTAAAAAGTAGAATTGCTCCAACCACCAATCCATTGGTGAATTTAACAATTAGGTCTAGTGGTTGTCCAAGAAAACCAAGCATTGTTGTTGACAAAATCACAGGAATGTTTGAGGTCCCTTGAAAAAAAATAGAAGTCGCAAGCGATGCCATGGCAAAATCAACATTTCCAAAAAAAACAAGCGTCTTTTCTAGCCAGCTAACTCTGAAAGATAAGCTTGGACGCGATATTTCAGCTTCAAGATAGGCCACAGTACTTGAAATAAATATGCTCTTAGAAATACCTGAAATGGCTGTAAGCCTTAGATCAGTTCTCATTACACTGTTGAGGAGAAGCAGGGTGCAAACATAAACTGTACCAGAGAGTGTTATAAACTTTAGGAGATGCCTTTTAGAGCTTCTGTGCAATGTCAAGCCAAATTTCAAGGCGACTAAATCTAGAAACTCGAATCCAGACCACTTGAATGTATTAGGGAACATAATCCGAGTAACAAGAATTATGAAGAGTTTGGCACCCAGTAATATCATAGTCAAAGACTTGATAGTCCCTTGGTTTGCCATGAGTTTGTGTGATAATACTGATGCTGCCCAGGCTGTTCCCGAATAAAGCGCTAAGAGCAAAAAACATTCAGTTGGAGTCTCAAATACGTTAAACAAGAACGACCGGTCAGATCTAGGAACCATTATGACGGAGGCAATGACCACAACACCGTAGTCACAAATGAGAGATTTTACTACTTCTGAAATAGTGAATGGTGACTTGGCCTTGTGATTGAAATATTGGCTAGTGTTTGTGATAATAGTACGAGCAACCAAAATATTACACAGCGTGTAACTCATAATTGAATTTTTCCACAGCATCATACTCAGCAAAATCAAAATGAGGAGTGTTCCGCGAAAAATTAAAATTGGCTTATTTTGAAGTGTACTTTGTGAGAAATGTTGATCTCTTACAATTCTGTAGCTGAGAATTACAACAGCCCCAAAAACGGCCATTTCACAAACACGAGAGCCAAAACCCAAACTAAACGTCCGTCCAATAAAAGGACCGTTAGATATCAGGTATAAAATCAAAAAGGTAAACCCGATTGTAGCAGGTTTCAGTGCAAGTCGATACGCTTGGAAAGCAAATACTACCAGAATTGCGACCAAAAAAATTCGAAGAACAGTAAAATTGAGAAGCTGCGTTGAGGAACCACAGTATTGTGTTCCAGGGTCCGTTACAGGATTACACCTGAGGTTCAGAAGTAGCTCTGCTTGCTTGTCACAAAGTTGGTTAGAAAAATGGAGTCCTGTGGAGTCGAATCCAGTGGAATCCATATGCTGATTGGAAAAGGAATTAAAAACCACCGGCGTTGAAATAACAGGGTTATGTTTAGAAGCTTTTGTTTGCAGGATTTTGTTTAAGGTCACTAGCTCATCTTGTTTGATGGTGCTTTTTCTATCATCATTGAGCAAGATTTCGCTGGGGTACAAAATCGGAGCAACGAAAAGTGTGTTTGAAAAAAGTTTTTTCCGACCTAACTCGGCATATTGGGTTAATAGTGATTGAGTCGCTTGATCAAATTCAGTCTCCATTTTTCCCGATTCATACCAGCGAGAAAACCACAACCCGATTGATGTGTACACCAAACCGATATCTTCGGATCTCGTCATCGTATTATCAACGAGCGTAGTGAGCATCTCTAAACCAGATGAATTGAAAAATGGGTCCCATAAAAAGTGAACCTCAACGTGGTCAAATGCAAGATGAAAGTTGCTATGTTTTTTGCTTTGGTATGATGTGTAGTCGACAGTTTCTGATTCGCGTTCAAACCTGTCAATTGTTCTAACGGCACCCCAAAAAACCTGCCTTGCTGTCGAGTCTCCAATAAAATATAATTTTGGTTTCACCTCGTTGTGATTGAAACATGTTTTGAAGTCAATTTTCGAATGTAAAATGCAGTCTTCCGGAGCCCAGAGTGTGGGAAAAACCGACCATGATCCGGATTTCAAGTACGAATCAGTGCCTTGCCAAGGGTTAGGATAAAATTATAGTGAAGAGGATTAACGCGTGGCCACACTTACTACCAAAGAGAACAGAAACAACAACAAAAGTGATAGATACTATCAAGATCAAACGGTCATAGAAAAACCCCATATTTTTTGTCATTCTCGTCTCCAGTGATACCATTTGGTGGTAACCTGAAGCGCGAATTGGAGTCTTTACTGAGTGATGCGAAGAAGGAAAAGAAGGAGCAGGAACATGAACAACCGAAAACTGAAATCCTAAAAATTTGAAACAAAAAAGAAAAAAACAACAACAAAAAAAAAATGTACGTCGCATGTTAGATTGCAAGCATATTGAGGCAGTTTACCATTCAACTAATTATCAACCTATAAGTTATGAACGTAGCCTTCAAATTAGCCTATTATCTATTGCAAAAACCCTCAACTCATCAATATAAATTTTGATTTCTTAACAAAAAAGTGCATTGCACAGTTTCTCAAGTATCGAATTGAATTAGCATAGCTTTTTTTTTATGTTTTTCAAATTTTTTTTTTTTTTTTTTTTTTTTTTTTCGTTTAAAAAAAGGGAATATGGCCTAAACCATTTCAAGCACACAAATATATCAGATAGAAGTGTGTAAGGAAGTAATGATAAATTTCAATGGTAGTAATTAATCTTAAACGTTTCGAGTGGCTAATTAATACTTTCCAAAAACAAAAATGCAGCTAAACTGTTCGAAGATTTGTATTTCATACAACAGATTAATATATCTTCAAACAAAACATCTAGATTCTTCGTATAGAGCCTGACTAGTCTCCAGTATTTTAGCAAATATTCTTATATTTAGTTTAAATTATGCCAAGCAAAGCTTTTCTTGAATAAAAAACTTGGAATGAGAGAAACCAGACTATCAACTTAGCATAACTAAAATAATCAATACAAAATGTCTTTCTAATAAATCGTTTTATAAATATAAAGTCTAGTATTCAGATTGGTGCCAAACAAAATATCAATCCTGTCTTTCTGTACATTCAAGCTAACCGTGACGAATGCAGAGTTTCTTTTTAATGAAATAATGATATGTATACATACTTTTAAATAGTTAGTATAAGCACCAGCGGACTATATAAAATGGCATTACAGTAAAATAAGAATCAAGATCAAGGCTGACAAAGTGATCTGTAATTTGGACAGTATAAAGATGCTTTCTTTTTAGACTTATATAGTATCCTGATCTGTATTTGAACAAGCCAAAAAATTTGAACCTACAATACAATCACTTTCTAACTGAATTTCAAATTGTCTCAAACAGCATTATAATTTTACTATTAAAACTTATAAATGCCAATGCCCTGAATATAAAGGTTATCTCGTATAATTATACCTACTCCTTGAGTGAAATAAATCGTATGCCTAACACCAGGTGAGCTCAATGCGACAGGAAACAAGATACACTATCGCCAAGGACTATAAAATTACCCGCTTAGTTCTAGAGATTGAACTCCTTGAAAAAAGCCACATACCAAAAAGAATATATCCAGCTCATCTTAACCAAATAAACAGAGTGGCATCATCTATAATATTAATTTCGAAAGCCGCATATATATGTAATTACGTAGAAGCTAACGTGCATGATTATTCGATGATGTTTATATTGCTGTTTTCAAAGATTTGAAGCGTAGACTTGAAAAAGCACCTTTTACACACAAGTTAAAAACCTAACCCAAAGCCCTAACCTCATCCACTTTCAAAAATTTTTTAACACTTCCATTTTTTTTCACGCTCGACTCAGTTGACCAGTAAGAACAACAGGTTCACTCGACATACATTCACATAAACGTCAACATGTTTGGTCCTTTCAGAGCTTCCATGCCTGCTCTTGGTGGTCTTCTTTGGTATGCTAATTTAGAATGAATGAAACATGATTATAATGGTTTTAAACAATGATATCAAATTATTAACTCTACTCTTATAAGGAAAAACCCCCACACCATGTCTAGATTCCAAAAGGCTAGACATAGAGATAGACTGAGAACTGTCGACAGCGTTATTACGACCCTGAAAGCTGGCCTTGAGTCTGTTCAGCAAAACTGCTACGTTCTTGATAAAGTTATTGCGCGAACACCCAAGGAGAGTGAGATGTCAGCCAAGGACAAATACTGGATTTTTGATAAGAAGGCAAAGGGATACAGAAAGAGTGTGCACAGACAGCCAAAGTGGACCAAGTTAACGAACCGCGTTCCCCCGGCACATTTCTAATCATTGGAGAAGCAAGCCTCGAGCATCATTTCACTTTCTTGTATATATATGCCTTTTTATTCATTTCACACTTTATTTTCAAATGTATTCTATGTTGTTTTTTTATTATGATCACAAAAATATCTTGTGGAAAATAGCTATTTCTTCCGCTGCTGAGTCCACTTAAAAGTAACCAGTCCGTCTTTGTCAACAATCTTTTGCTTTGGACCCTTCTTCATAAGCTCCCTTTGCAAATCCATTTGTTGCTTGACCTTTGATAACTCAACCTCTCTGTCCATGCGTTGATCAAGTTCGATTAGTCTCTCCAGCCGTTTTTTAGTAATTTCTTCTTCAACATCATCATCTAAAGTTTTGTTACTAATCCCCTTCTCTAGTTGACTTTTCCGTAACCGGTTTTGGCGACGATTCACCATCAACTTGTCTGTGTCAAAGAACCGTGCAACTGAAAAACTTTTTGCATCCTCTTCCGAGTCGACAAAAACCGTATGCTTTCCTTTGCCGGCCACAATCACTTCGCTTTGAAGTCTTTCAATTACCTTTCTTTCGCGTCCTAGCTGAGTTCTAACATAACCTTCATCTTGTGTCTTCAGGAGCTTAGCGGCGTCGTTGCTTAACATGTTACCGGTATTAGTTTTAATTTTGTCGGCATTATCGGTTAACCTAGTCTTGGTCATTTCTGGATAGTATTCATCTGGATTGCGTTCTTCTGCTTTTCGCTTAAGCAGCTTTAGCTGATTCTGTTTGGCATGGTAGTCTTGAGCTCTCAGCTTGTAGTCTTTTTTTTTCTCTAACAGACCCCACTTTTTACGCTCTTGAGGTTGTGCACGCTCGCGGTGCTGCTTCTTCTGAATAGCATGTTGCTGTGCTCCCATATTGCCAATAGTTGTATTTGATGTTATGAGGAATGAGATGTATCGTATAGATTAATGATATAGCTCTTGATCTGACCAAAAAAATTTTTGAAATGTAGATATTGGGAATTTTTTTAATGGGAAAAAGATGGTTGGGAGTTTTGACTAACCTAACCCTGATAATTCTTTGAAAAGTAAATATCAGTAATAAATATCAGGCTGAGACTGAGTACTTAGTTGACAATAACCAGTGTCAGCTTTCAACCTTTAGAGCTTGTAGATTTTTTTTTCCTTCTATGTTTTGGCAACATTCCTCACGCAGACTTAATTTATTAAAATATTTTTCAAGGCTTATTGTGCGTACGGTAATCAACATTCAGCGATCTTACAATTTTATCGGAAATATATTTTGCAAGACCAATCATTAGAGACATACCAGGTTGTAAAATAACAAAAAAATGAAAAGAAATTTAATTTTGGAATATCTGCCTCGTCGGGGTTGGTCAAGTGATCATCCCAACGGTTACTTGGGGTTTCCTCATTCGATTGCGCCGAATTCCCCACAGGCTCAGCTCATGTGTAAAGGGAAAATTTCTAAGATCATTACTACAGTCTGTGTATCTCAGTAAGAGGACAAACTGGTAAAAACTTTGCTGCTTCAATGCCCCTCTTGCTATCAAGGGGATACTAAGATAAAATTTCGGGGAGATTCTCTGAGGTACTCACGTCCAAGCTCACAGGCGGCGCAGTTCTTCACGAGGTGATTGACCGTTTCAGGCTGACTGCATTCGCAATTGTGATTCATTTCTTAGAATCTCAATCTTTCGAAGTAAGATTCCAGGACACTGTGTCCAGTTCTCAACTGTACCCCTTTACTAAGTGTGTGATGGCCCACTTTAGCCACGACGCTTCGGAAAAGACTATTGTTACTGGAGTACCCGTATAGTCCAGGCTTGGTGCACTTCCTGTAACAGCTGCATTGGTGTTGGCGGTGTAACTAGACCTCCAAGCTGCTCTCTCTCACCTAACCTTTTATGCTTAACCTGAGACCACTAGTAATCTCTGCTGCTTCTGAGTCTGCTTGGCTTCGGGTTCCTTCCAGGGCAATCTCTTGTTCCAAAAAATCTCTTTAGTAATCATCTCCGTTTGACGGGTATGATGAAAGAATATTCTAAGCTGCTCTTCCTCAGTCGCCGTACAGGGTCTTTAGCTTTTTGACAGCTTAGATGAGCTCAACTGTCAAATAGTTAAAAAAAAAAAAACCCGACCGAGTCACGGCACCATAAGTTGACTTTAAAACTCAGAACTATACAGGGCTTTTTTTCATATGCGAATGCAGGAATAAATATACATATTTTAATAATGTTGTGTATTTGGTGTTCATTTATGACACAAACTCTGCTAGAGTTTACCGATAAATTTGGAAAAAAGAAAGAAAGTATAGTGTAGGTTTGAGAGTCAAAAAAAGCCAGATAGAATTAAAAGATCTCAACTATCTCATGAGTACCGGGATTAAAAGTTTCATGTGAGTCTAGCTAGCCGAGAATCCATACATTGTAAGATATACGTAACAACATAGAGAGATAATTTTTGATTGTAAATTACCAAGTTCTATGTCTGGTATCTACGTGATATTTGCTAGTTAGACATTTTTAGCTGCCTGCATATCCAGAGAATCTCTTCCAGATATATGTAAAACAATGCTGAAACCAAATAGATCGATAGATAATGATCAGCACTTGTTCATTACACAAAATTTTGGAACTAAGATTCAGCGTTTCCTAAATCTAATCTGGGATCTTTTATAATAACTTACAAATAGTGAAGATTAAATAGGACTTTTTACATTAAGTTTCAGGGAAAGTATTTAAGGCTCAAAAGGAGAGATGTGAATCTGACTTGTAATTTGAGTGATTGTTAAAAAATAGGCTAGTGAAACCAGTTAGTTTTGTACATCTGAAGTTCCTGGCTTACATTAATATTATTTTTTGCGCAACATTAGTCTGAGCAACTAGCGGATAAGGCGCATTAGCCCCCGTGGCACTACATGAATGACGCAATGGCATTTAAAGGCGTACGTATCGAAAACCTATGCAACTGACAAGAATATCTATATAATTTGAAGGTTAACCTTCTTGAATACCGTTCATAATACTTCTGTTTTAGACTACTACAATTTACAATAAATATAGAACATTAATGAAGTAAAATTATTGCAAGAGTTGGTGATCTTATACTGCTAGCATATAGAAAGAAATTGCTATACAAGATTCAGTGTGTTAAGTTATAGAAAGAAAACTTAAAAACTAAACTACGAGTCATATCTTAAATAATGTTTTTATTAATATACATCAGAGTTACTATAACAACAGCAAAAGTGAACAGTGTATTAATAAGGTTTACATATCTGATGAGCTGGAGCATAAAGTAAAAGCCAAACTTTATAGATTGACTGAATGGTAAAAGAAGCATCCTCGAAATATAGAATTGACTAATTATATAAATATTGCTATATAGGCTAGAGTTCACTACTCGATTGGGGTAGCTTCCAAATCAGTTTTATTTATTTTTTTCACGATTTGCATCAAGACTCAAATCAAAACGAAACAGAACACCATATTCTCAACGCCACATCCATGGGAATATTTCAAAAAATTGTTGAGAAATATTTGATGGAATCTAGTGTAGATACATAAAATTTTTTTTTCATTTTGAATTTATTTTGGGTCTCTAGTTGAGTCGGAAGTTGGGGAAAGATCTATGTTTCGAGCCAAAAGGTCCGCTTCGTATATGAGCTCCGCACGACTCCGGATTGCTTTTTGATTTGGGAAATACACACGTGTCCGTTTTCTGAAACGCTTCTCTTCTTCTCTATTAAAGGGACTTATAAAACACTTGGCTTTACGTTTAGCAAGGTTTGACACAGTGACTTTGTCGGCAAGGGCTCTCTTCATATCTCTAAATGAAGCCTCCATTTCAAAAGTTTCTTCTGTAAAATAGTATTTTCTTGCAAAAGATCTAAAACCAATATATTTTTAACACACTGGCATTTTTTTCTTCAGCTCTTTCAAGTTGTTAAAGTAGAAATTTCAGTCATTCTTGCCTCAACTTCTGACTCTTCGGGCACAGCATTCTCCGGGCCGACTACATCATGGTGCATCTGTCTTCTGTACTCGGCCAATGCAGAACCTAAACTCTTTTCCAACAATCCACATCTTCTCCAACATCTTATAATAGTTTTGGGGCAGTATGTCTCATTCCTGATTTTTCTATAGGTCTCCAAAAAAAAAAAAGGCGCCTTCGTGGGGTTCAAGCCAACACCAAAATCGTAAAAATCCTGCCTTTTGACCATAATTTTAGCATGACCAAAGCAATATCTGTCAAGAGAGTTGGAGAATATTGATCATAAAAAAAAAGAAAAAATCTAAAGAAATAGCATTTTTGCTCATCAGGTTGCCGATAATTTGGTCTGTTTCGTGTGACAAATGTCCATCCATAAATAGGAGCGACCAGTTGTCTTCAGATGAAGAAAAGTAATCTGAAATACATTTATAAGAAATCTTGTTGTTTATGAAGCCTGAAAAAAACGTCTCGGTACAATAATCTTTAATGGCAGTACCGAAAACCAGGTTTGTATTTGATAAACTCCCTTATAGTTCGTAAAGGGTTTCCCAACTTTGCCAGCTTGCTATATCATTTCCAAAGCCGTCACCAACTCAGAATAATTATCAGAAATGACATAAGAAGCACCGTTAAAAACTAAAAAAAGAACTCCTTTTGTTGTTTTTCCACTTATAAACCCAGCTTCATCTAGATTTCAGATGTTCACAGGGAGGATGCTGAAGGTGTCGATATAGTAGGCGTATAATCTGAAAAAGAATGAAATTAATTTTGCAGCATTCTCTCTGACCCTTGGCATGTTAAAGTGTTCAGAATGTTTTAAGAATTTGCAACGGGACAAAATCTCAAGAAAACATCGGTTAGACAGCGGTACTGGCTGTCAGACGAAGACTTTTTAGTTTTAAGTTTTCCAGCCAGTCTTCTCGTCTCTATTCTGCTCAAAGGAGTTTCAAGCTAAAAAATATTAGATGCCCTTTCAATAATTGCTCTTAATAAATTAAAAAGGATCAGTTGTTCACTTGGACATTTTTTCGAAGTCCGATTTCATGGAGTCGACTTTAAAGAATGGTAAAGGGTACTTTAAATTCTTTTGCAGTTTTTCGTAGAAACTTTGTTTTTAATGGCAAAAGGATTGCCTCCACAGTTTTCTTGAGTCTCTCCTTTCGATCCTCTTTTATTCTGCAGAAAATTAGATGAAGATCCGGAGTATTTACGTCTATTTATATATAAATATAATTTTTCAATTTTTTCAAAAGATTTTCAAGTTACCTGTTATGGAAGCTACCCCAATCGGATATTTGGCTCTAGGCTATAGATATTGTTGAGTGAGACAGAAGTTGTACGATATATATATACAATCAGTTTATTGTCCTTATAACTATTTGAAAATTATACACAGAAGACATTAATACAACAAAAATAACCCTATTAGCGGGGAATGCGCCATTCACTATATATTTCATTCACTTCGATAGCACCGAGTTTTCCACGAATTTAGTCCGTATGTCAAGGGAAATTCGACATGATCGTCACTTCAGTGCGTTATGTTAAGTGAGGGAGCAAGCCGATAAAACCATGACAGACTATTCTGTTTTCTGCGTAATAAGTTTTTTAAGTCATGACAAGGTGCTTTATTCATAAAAGTCTCATATATATTTAGTTTATTGTTTTCACATTAAATAGTTACAAATAAAATTACAAAACAAAATGATATACAAAGATATGAGTTTCAAAAACATCTGTCTCTATGAGAATGGCAAAGTAACAGTGTCAGCGCGTATTTTAAACTTAAGAGTTTGATAAAGCCAAATTCTCTATCAATAATCTCATGTGTTAAGAGAAACTTGCGATACATTACACCCAGTAGATATCAATACCAGAGATTGACACTTAGTAAACTTTTAAAAAACTACTCTAATCAAGCAATCTATCAGCAAAAAAGTTGTGGTAATGATCTAAAAACTTGACTACCGCTCTACGTCTCTTCTTGGGATTAAGAAGACCCCGGGGATCAAGTTCTGGAAAAACTTTTCTCTAGAAATCTCGCTCTGCAAACGCAAAGAAAATTTTTTGAGAACATGCACAACCGTTTTCAGTTGACCAGACTCGCAATAATAATTTGCCTGTTGATGCACCTCAGCTAGAAATATTTTCCAAGCCACCCATGATCTGTGCAGAGCTGAAACAGTTTGCTCAAAATATGAGGAGACACGGTACTCGTGAAGGGTTTCAATGGATTTGGGTACTTTCCTTCATACAGCTCTCTTTGAATATTGGAGTACTATTGGCGGGTTTTACCTTGTATCTTGTAGTCTAATTGCCATTCATTGCGTGAAGCCACATGTAAAGTGCTTTCAGCTTTTGCAAAGCTTCGTGAGGCTTCTTATCACAATCATAATTTGCTTGCTTTCACAGTTGATGCTTGTTTCGATACTTGTCGTCATCAATATCATCTATATGTTTGACTCAGGCAAACAGCTTTTCAAGGTCGCCCTCTGACGGCTTGTTACGGTTGGCAGGTTTTCACAAAAGATTTCTCGGACTTACAGGTTGAATAGTAATAAAAGTCTGGTAAATCAATATTTTCAGCAATACTGACTTTCTTCTAGAAGTAAAATATTATAATACTTTTCTTTTTTTTTTTTTTTCAGTTAATTCTTGCGGGTTTTCTCATAATATCATGCAGATTTCACATTTGCTGGATGATTCATTTTTCTGTAACCCTGTTATCAATTTTAGATGATGAGGTTTTTTACTACTACTTATGACCTAGGTATTGGTTATATTGAACATATGTAAACAAACTTTTTAAGATTGATATCCGCTTGCTGGCAGCGGTTAACTTGTCGCATGTTGAAGCTTTTCATATTCAGAACTTAGATTGCTCTGATGAAAAACAAACAGAATTTTATTTTTAATGGTAAGATACCCATGCCGTGCTCTATTGCCCTGATCAGCACTGATTGGAGCGCTGCTAGCACATTGCTTAATACAGTGCTGTGAACTGTTTAATATTATCTGTAATATCATATACGAAAGGAGCACAAAAGCATTTTTTGTCATCCGGAAAGTATCAAAAGGTTTAGTTTGACGAGAAGACTAGAGATACCTTTGTACACTTACCTAAGTCTTTATATGTTACATATCGCTTTCGTAGATTTGGAGACAACGTTCCTTGTATACTTGTGAAACTAGAAGCCTTTATAAGTTCTCGAAAAAAACAAATAAACAAATAAATAAAAAAAAAAAGACTAAATCAAAATCTAGAGTGAAAAGCTAGACTAGTTGACAGAAAAAATTTCTATCTTATTAAATATGATGCCCATGATTTGTAGTTGAGTATGTGGTGCCAATAAAACTACTACTGAAATTTTGCAGCGAACTTTATTCACATACAATCACGTGCACGAGGCGAATCAACACCAACAGGATTTAGAGCTAATTTAAGAAAAATGATTTTCACTCGAGTTATGATCGATTATTATCTTTTTTTTTTTTTTTTTGCTCCTTAATATCCCAGTTAAAATTTAAGGACTCAAAACAGGAAAAAATAATTCACTTTGCTTTTGTTATTCTTGATTGCACAGAGCTGGTATTTACAATAAAACAGGTATTTGGGCTAACAAAGGGAACAATTCAAGGTTAAAGTAGAAAGGTAGGTATTGTGTGTATTTCAAATATAATTATATGCATGCATTGCATTAATCATAAAACAAAAAAAAAAAATAAAACAGTATAAATTACAATAAATTACAAGATCAAATAAATGATGAAAAGACAGCAACGCCAAAAGTTGTTCAATTCAATATATTTTTGCCCAGTCAGTTGGCCATACAAAAAAATTACTTAATACAATAAATCACAAAATGTAAAATAAAACAGAATAAAAAGTAAAACTTCAGGTTCTCCATAAAGACTGATGTTCATTTGAAATTCCGTTTAGCCAGTTTTTGCCTTAAAATGCCGTTACACATAGCCACTGCCCGGACTACTGAGAATTCTCGTCCCAATACTAGTTCGTCAGTATCAGACCTTCTAATAAAAAACAACTTAAAATTAAGTCAAGAAAAAACTTTGGAAAGTAATAATCCACAATGGTTTCAGCAAGCTTCTATAAAGAGGCTTGACAATGGTGTGAGAGTGTCGAGAGAAATTCATCCCTCAACTTACAGAAGCTGGCAATTGCTTTGAGCCCCTGTTTGGTGTTGAGCAGCACTGAGAGGTTTAGTGCTGGGGAAACCTGTTTCAACTTTTGCCTTAATTTGTCAAAATAGACGCACTCAGTCAGAATGTGCCGTATAGTTTTGAGGTTGCCGTATTCGAATTCATGAGAGTCCTGTGATATGTTGAACCTCTCGGACCACTCTTTAGTTGAGCTATGACCCGTGCGTAGTTGGGTGATGATGCTCAAAATGCGACGCGACTCGTTCCGCAAGACTTGTTTGGTAATTAGCTTGAAAACTGTTAATCTGACTTGGGTATTGGGTACAATGTTGCGATACCATTCATGCTTTCCTCTTTCACCTGAGTTATATTGGCGCTGCCACTCTTCTAGTAATGCTTCAACCACTGCTTTTTTTACTTTCATAGTCGTTGACCAAAATTCTTGCCATTTTTTTTATCATATTCTCTGTTATCACGGTCAGTTAGCCAGGGGGCTTACCAGGCGGCAGATCTGGTGTCCTCGGAAATTCTGGATTACACAAGCGCTTCATATTATAACCTATTGGGGAATTCTCGTCAGTAACATCGGAGAGCTCTCTTACCGAATTTTGGTTGCTCAAACCATATTTGAGTCTTAATGACTTCATAACTGCCAAATACGCCAAAAGTTGTTTAAATTCATACGCTGTATTTCTTGTTGAACTCAGTAAGTTGTAAAAAAAAAAATAAGCATAATAGCTTACACTTAAGCAAAATAGTCTTGTTGGTAAACCTCGACCGCAACCTGCATTTTACAGCGGGACGCAGGTGTCCCACCTTTCTGCAAGCGAACGGAGGAACTTGGTAAATGATTTTCTCTGAAAGCTCTGAGGAATGTTAGCCCGAAGAACCCAATTAGGAGACTGATCAAGAGGCAAGGCCCTGTGGCTGAAAATGAACCGTTAACGTTCTCATTGTCTCAGACTTGTCAGATAGAATTAGCTGGAAAAGATGTCTTCTGGAACACCAGACCACCTTGGAAGCGAGTTAAGAAGAGCATGGTGCTCAGGACGGCCGAAATCACTGCTAACCTCAGGAAGAACATTAGAGCTCAAGCTCGTTTACCCTGGAGGTCAGAATATGATGAGAGTTCTAAAGGCGGCTTTTACAGGTCATTCACCAAGCCCGGTCTCTATGGCGACCCAGGCAACTACAGTTCTCTTCGCAGCATTATGGAGAGAGCGAACCGTCACACCCTTAGCAAGGTGGTGCAATTGAGAACTAGCCATGAAGCTATATGATTCTATTTTGAGAGGGTAAAAGTCTCGGATAGAAATCACAAGTGCAAATGTGGCCAGCCTGAAACGGTTGTGCACCTGCTGAAGGACTGCGCCCTCTGCGAATCGGGGCGTATGCACCTGAGAACATATTCCCCGGGGCTTGACATCAATGTCCTATTGGATACCAAGAAAGGCATTGAAGCGGTGGTCAAGTTTCTCGATTCGTCACCGCACCTTCTCAATTGATGGTCAGCTTCACTGCATAGCCTGTCAAGGTTTTACCGGCTTGCCCTCCCACTCAACATAACGCACTGAAGTGACGATCATGTCGGGGTTCCCTTGACACGCGGACTAAGTTCGTGGAAAATTTGGTGCTATCAAAGTGAGTGAAATATATAGTGAATGGCGCATTACTCGCTAAGAGGGTTATTTTTGTTGTATTAATCTCTTCTGTGTATAATTTTCAAATAGTTATAAAGACAATAAACTGATTATATATATACCTACACAAAAGTACAATAGTATTCTAGGTATACTAATCTTTTCTAATTCAGATGTCGTCAGGCCATAGATGTTTCAGTTTCAAACAAAGTGAGCTTAGTATCTATATATATACACACACATTTTTATGGTTTTTTTTTTTGCAATTTAGCTGCTAAATTTTATTTATGAAGAATTTATCACTACTACATTCTAAACTCTCACAAACTTGTTGATAACACTACTTAGGTTGTATTCTATATGGGCGATTCTAAAAAAATTGTCGCCCTTGTACTTTCTCATTTTTTCTAATTTAATTTAATTTAATTTAATTTAATTTAATTTAATTTAATTTAATTTAATTTGATTTAATTTGATTTAATTTAATTTAATTTGGTTTCTTTATTTAACTTCATTTATTTTTCAAAATCTTATTTCTTTACTTAAATTTTCGCTTGATTCATTTCCTGAATTTGTTTTGTATGCTAAGAAAGACTTTAGACATTACTACATAGAACTATAAAATATATGTCTCAAGTCACTAGAAAACTCTCTGACCTTGTCTATTTTTGTTTTGCACTTTAGAGCTTTTCTTCTTCATTTTCTTAACAATTAGAAGTCAACGTTCATATTTTGACATTTAGGCCCTTCAAATTTCAAAACACCTGCGTTCTCTAATAACTCTTCAGTCATTTTATAATGTCATTAACATCTTTAAGTAACAAAAAATATGAAGAAATATTACGTCATTACAATTTAAATCTTGAAACTGCGCTATTCACGATCATAGAAATTGGATTCATTACCAATCAACATGTCATTCTCACTACAGAACTAATACCAGAAGTTTCAAAGTACATTCAGCTAGTATCATCAAGTGTTTTTGGGATTGCGCGGCCTGAAACTTGCGCCTGCCATGAAAACACCGAGTGGAGTGATATTGGTAATGCTCTTCATAATTCGAGCGTTTTGATACTGGCTGATTTCGACAGGACGTGCCGTGAAGTCCAAGCATATCTTCTCGAGGGCCTAATGAAGGGTGTATTTACTTTTCCTGACAAGGATCAAGGCACAGAGCGAGTAGTCCGTTTGCCTGAAGACTTTCATGTTTTTCTAGTGAATAGCCAGAATTCTAGGAACAGTAAAGACCTACTTTGTTATTTGAAAGATTACTTTTTTTTTCAGCACTCATTCATCATTGAAGATAAAAATGACTTTTCTATTAAAATACGTGAGCTTGAGCATCTACCTCGTGAATCAATAACCACGCTGATAACCAAAAATGACCTCCAAAGTTGTCGGACAATGCTTTCACAAGTGAAAATCATTCCAGATCTCAAAGTCTATATGCAAAACATAGTCATTTTTCTAAGAACTCATAGAGTGGTTCGCAAAGGAGTATCACCCCGAACAGTAAAGAATTTTGATTTACTCGTGAGGGCCCTATGTGTATTAGACTCATCTAGTTTCGCTACTCCCACGTTGATCTCGTTGGCAGCTCGCACGCTGTTCCCGCTTAAGATCGAGTTAGTAACCGCGCAGGACGAACCGTCTCTCCACTATGGGAGTGATATTAACTTGCTGAAAAAGTGGCTGCCGAAGTGGAATGCTGAGATGGTGATAGAAGATGTCTTGACTGCTGTGCCATCAACCTTATAACTTGTCCCAAATATAGTTGGATATAAAATAGTTGCTGTACTGTTTATCAAGGGATAAAGTGTATAAATTGATTGTACTAGAAGACTGAATAAGAGCTTTGGTATAGTTTTCAGGTTTAGTTCCGTCAAAAGTTACACCCAACGACCTAAACAACTTAAGTTTTAACAACGTTGAGTCCTCAATGTCAGAGGTTGTTGTGTCCAAGACGTCCTCTTCTGAAATATCCTCAAGTTCTTTTTTGAGCTTGTTTAGATACGCAATGTTGTAGTCATTGTTTGATTCAAGATCATTAATGCTTTTGGCGAGTGCAAACTTCTCTCGGTCAAGTTTATGAAAATGCTCAATGTGTTTCTGATCAAGCTTGGAATTCTGCAGAGATTCAACAGATGATTTTGCTAACTCAAGTCGCCTCGAAAGATCTATGAAACGCTATTTTAGTATCAACTCATAAAAAACTAGGACAATCGATGTTCTTACTCTGCAAAACTTTACGCGATTCATTGGTTTTGTTATTGCGAAAATTATTCAGATTGTTAAGAGTGCTGTCAATACGGTCAAAAGTTTTGAAGTCTTCATCAATAATAAAACTATCCTTGGTAGACCTCAGTAAGTACGGATAGTCACCCTCTCCATCTTCTTCTTGTAGAGACATGATATTGTTGTATATGTGCTTGGTGATCTGGGGAAGGTCCAAAGAGTAGAAAAGAAAAAAGAAAACAAAAAACAAATGAGTATAATCATAACAAAAATCATGTGATTTTTTCCAGGGTAACTAATCAGTCGGTTTATTTTTCAAGTTTTCACACTTCCACATTTGCCATTGCAAACCATTTAGAAATATACAAACTCGTTTCAAACATGTCTGGTAAAAAGCCTGAAAATGAAGAAGAATTGAAGAAGAATCCTATTTGGATGCTTTCGCCCATGGAGGAGAAGGCGTTGCTGAAAGAGCACCAGAAATGGGCTGAGAAACAATGTGAAAAGCAATATGATGGTAGGTGGTCTTTTTTTTTTTTTTTTTTTTTTTTACTTGACGTTTGATCATCCGCTAACAAGTCTTTTTTTTTTTTTTTATAAGCCTTTGCACTGTGCTGCAAGTCGTTTCGTTGGGCTTTTCCTTGGAAGTGCAACGGTCCTAAGCAGGAACTCATCGATTGTGTGGCTGATAAAGGTTCGCCTGCAATGTTCCAGAAGCTTAGAGAGGAGTACATTGATAAAAAGATTGAGAAGAAGAGAAAAGAGGAAGCAGAAACCTCTAAATAATTTTTAGAATACTTTGAAGTTGTTGTTTTATTGTAAATAGTCACAAATTTTGTATATTTCTACTAGCTAGATATTTTTTGTTCATGAAACATTTACGGAGGATCATTTTCCAACTTTTTTTTTTCGGAAATCTTGTATTCTTATTGACCACTAAGTATCTTAATAATTCATAAGGCATTCAATCTCAGCTGGCTAGTGTTTCAAAGTCAAAAATATTAAAGTTTCCATGTCAATGAGATTTGAATCGTAATGGTTGAAACTGATATAGCTGCAAGAATTTTTTTCTGGGAGTTTTCAGACATTTTGCTTCTGGATTGGTTTTAATATAACAAAATATTCAGATATAGTAAAATACACGAGAACGTCGTTCACTTTTTTTTCTGTGGGCAGGCAACTGAAGTTGGAGAAAACCTTTAAATTTTAAATGATAGGACTTCGAACAAGGTGAACTTTCATTTTCCATAAGATTCAAGTAACGTATATGATAAGTGAAATGACTAAACAAGGAAAATGACCACTTTTCTTCATCCCACAACCTTTCCATTTAATCAATTTACAACTTTTCCATTTAATCAATTAATTGTCAACCATGTAAGATGCCACAGACAAATAATGAAGCTAGAATCCTTCTAGCCTTTCAAATTTATAAAAATGACCCAAAATTGAGTCTCCGACGCGCCGCAAAGCTCTATCAAGTCAATCACACGACTCTCCTCTGCCGACACAACGGCGTACAAACTCGAGCTAATACTATCCCTAAATCATGCAAACTATCTAATCTAGAGAAAAAGATAGTTATTCAGTATATTCTGGACCTAAATTTGCGAGGTTTTCCCCCGCGACTGGGTGGTGTTGAAGAAATGGCCAACCGATTGCTTGCAGACCGATATGTCACCCGTCGGCAAGCGTTGGGCTAGAAACTTTGTCAAGCGACAAGAAGAGCTTGATACGCGTTTCTTTCGTAAATATGACTACCAAAGAGCTAAATGCGAAGGTTCAACTATTATTTACAATTGGTTTATGCTTGTACAGAATCCAATCTCAAAGTACGGGATCCATTCAGATGATATCTATAACTTTTACGAGACTGGCTTTCTAATGGGCATGATTGCAAGCGGAATGGTTGTTACGGGGTCAGAAAAGCGTGAAAAACCAAAATCAATACAACCTGGAAGCCGCGAATGGATTACGGTGATTTAAGCAATTAATACGGAAGGCTGGGCGATCCCACCGTTTATCGTGACTGCGGGCCAATATCACATCGCCAACTGGTACCAAGAAAGCAATCTCCCGGGTGATTGGGCTATTACGACGACCCAATATGGTTGGACTGATAACGAGACGGGTTTTGAGTGGCTAAAGCACTTTGACCAACACACAGCCAAGCGATCAAAATGTGTCTATCGTCTTCTGATCCTCGATGGGCATAAAAGCCACCACTTGGCCGACTTTGAGATGTATTGCGATGATAACAACATTATCACGCTCTGTATGCCACCTCATTCATCTCATCTACTTCAGCCTTTTGATGTCGGGTGTTTTGGTGTGCTCAAAAAGGCTTATGGTCGAGAAATAGAGCATCTGATAAGATGCTCTATAACCCACGTTTTGAAGACGGAGTTTTTTCCCGCCTTTCACGCTGCATTTCAAGCTACTATGACAGAAAGAAACATCAAATCAGCTTTCAGAGTGGCTGGGCTTATTCCTTTCGACCCAGAAAGTGTGGTCTCGAAGCTTGATGTGCAGCTACGGACTCCACCGCCGGTTGAGGAGATCGTCCCCTCTACTCCTTGGGGTTCAAAGACCCCAAAGACCGTCCTTGAGGTTGAATTTCAATTTGAATACCTTGAAAGACGAATCAGAAGACATCATAGTAGCTCCCCAGAGCCAATTTTGAAAGCATTGAAGTCTCTTTCTAAGGGAACCAAGGCAAATATGCATGAGTATGTTCTAGTAAAGGCAGAGGTCCAAGACCTTCGACAGGCAAATGAGATACTCAGCCGGCGCCGGAGGGCAAAAAGGACTCGATTACTGAAAAGAGGAGTAATTACAGTAGAGAAAGGAAGGAAAGCAATTGCTCAGCTGAATGTTGATGCCCAGGCAGCGATTGAATCGTGGAGAAGTGGTGGTCAAGGAAGGTCGGCGCGACCGAGGGAAAGACGCTGTGAAGTATGCGGCAAGCCCGGACATAATGCAAGAACGTGTCAGGTAGTGATTAATACTTCTGGAGAAGAATATAGCAACTAGTTTCAAGTAATTAGATGGTTTGAAGTATTTTTACAGTGATTTATATTTTTAAGGTGAAGAAAAGTGGTCATTTCCCTTGTTTGGTCATTTCACTTATCATATACGTTATATATTCTTGTGATGCGTTCACATAAATTTGAAATTGCGAAGCACAAATGCCCTTAGATATGAGGTCCATACAAACACGATTTCAAGAGCCACTGTGTTTCATTCGACTGCTCATAAAGCAAACTACCATGATGATTAATTTAGCAAGGCTCTGATGTAATACGCTCTAGTTATTCACCTGACAAAAGTATCCGTAGCAAGTTAAAAACATAAAGTTTGATTCTTTGATTCTTTAAAAGTAAATCAAAGCTTTTGGTGTTAGGCTCATAATTTGTATAAAATAAACTGTGATTGTCTCATAAGTTAAAGAAGCAATTTAATTTTTAGTTTTGTTCATGTCATTTTATTTTTTGCTCTTTTAATTTTTCAAAATTCACGTTATTACTTCTATTATCAATGTCCAGTCCTGGCGAAAGACACACGCATCACTTTACTTCTTCTGCGGCCGCTGGTGGACTTCAAACCACCAACTTGAAGACCATCCCCAAAAATCGTGACAAATCGGCTGAACCATTTTTTGATCCTCTTAAACCTCACATTCTTGAAGAAGAAGCATTCAAAGCTGCCTATAATGCTGGAAATATTGATTATAATGACAGCGCTGCTTCTAAGTCCCAGGAGAAACGCAGTGTCAAAGGAAAACTAAAAAAAGTCGTTGGCAACGTTACAAATAAGGGTGGACACGAGAGAAAAGAAAACACTAGCCAAATATTAGATGAAGATCATGAGCTCGGTGGCACGATTCAGCGTACTGAAAGCGGTAATCATCTCAGGCTTGTAAAAGCTCCTAGCTACAACAAAAAGGCTAATAAGGTCAGCAGGAAAGGGTCTAAAAACAGTTTGTTAAAGGAGAAGACTAAAGATGAAATTAAGCCCAAACCTACCAATGCTTCTAGCACCAAATCTACTGAACACAAAGAAGACAAGAGTGTAGGAAACATTGGAAATGATGAAATCAAAAGAGAAAAAGACAATTTAACGGCCGTCAAAAACATTAATAACGCTAATACCTCTGCACAAAAAATAACTTTGTCGTCTGAATCTCAGAATGTTAACAATATTGATCATGAGAAAGAGCCCACGAAATCGGTCAACATGAATCCTAAAACAAAGCCTGTTAATGAAGATAAAAAAGATATGGAATCTAGTGCTGATAATTCTATCAATTCAGTACAGTCGGCCCAAAAGTCTGATAACTCTGTGTCTGCGGAAGTTCCGCAAAGCACTTTTTCCAAACCAGGTGCTCTTATAGGCGATGAAGAGAAGCTTCAAAAGGGCGAACCAAACACAGGGTCTACTAATTCTTTTTTGAACAACACAAGTGGAATTGCTGAAAGAATTTTTTCGGCTGGGACTACAATTTACAAGACCTTATTTGGCTCAACTTCTAAGAGGATTTTGGATACCTCAAACTCTTCTACCTCAAGTACTTCTAATTCTCAATCGACTAATGACTTAAAAACCCTCGGTAATATTACAGAGGGACCATCTGGAACCACTTACCAAAAGAAATCACCCGGTGATATTATTTCATCAAAATCATCGTCATCTGAAATACTACACGCAGATCCCCAAATTGGTCAGACGACTGATATATCGCTTACTCCATCCGGAGCTCCTACTGCCTCCAAGATCTATTCCAAGCAAAAGACAAACCAAAACATGTCTAGTGCTTCTAATGTTCAAGAATCGGGCGCCACCAGCTATTTAGTTGATAATGAAACAGACTTTTTTGTTCGGAGTGATATGAATTCTGCCAATAAATCAAAAGAGGCTGCTAGTTACGTGTCTGGTAAACATACTAAGACCTCTAAACCCAGTCTAAAAACCTCTTCAAAAGTTATTGACACAGCAAGTGCCTCCATCCAGCCTATTAGAGATTATATCTCTTTACAAGGTGATAGTTTTTCTAACCGAAATATTCAAAAAATTAGCCCCAGGCCTACTGATTTGAACTCTTCTGCTAAAGGCAGTAGGCTTGCGCCTGCTGTACCCGGTGTACATTCTCTTCCAGTGGATAATGATGCTAAGAAAAATGAGAATATAACCTTGCCTGTCAAGTCTACTGTTGCTCCTACTGTTGGCTATTCCAATAATTTCGAGACTTCTCTTGCAAAAGCTTCAATCGATGCCAGTGTTTCTAAGACAGACGTTCCTACACACAAGAATTGCCCCTCCAGCTCCGAAGCATTTAATCTCTCTTGTGAAAAGAGTGGATCTGGTGAATTTCCCTCATATATTAAATCGAAACCTACAGTTGCTGAGTCCGAAATTAGCAGCAAGTCTGAATTGCCAGAACAGACATCTAGTCACTCTAAATACCCTGGCCACCAAAAGGAGCATTCCAGCAAATTAGATAATTCCCTTCCATCTTCACAGCCAAGAGAATCTAAATCTAAGCTTTCGTCTCTACCCACCAGATCTTATAATACTTTTAAACCAACATCTGCAGATCCGGTTGTGAGAAAGACGGTTACGGACGATGAGCCTATTAATAGCGAAAAAGCCAGCTCTTACAATAAAAGCTTTATTCCAGCCAGTATGGGTATCCCATTTGATCTCGATACCCAGGTTACCAACGACCCTTCGCTGCTGGCCACATTTAATTCCGATCTGAAGCCTGGTAATCCTCAAATTGCAAAAATAGGTATTCTTCCTCTTTATGAGGACCAGTTGGCAGTTATCGCTAATGCCAAGAGTGAATTATCATCATCATTATCAAATGCTGGAGAAGTGAAAAACTATAAGGTTACTTCGCCTTCAAGTTCTCGAGCTCGTAACTCGGCATCATCAACAATTTCTGTCGAATCCCCGTCAAATGGACAACCCATATTTGAAGAGGAGGTCAAATCTAAGTTTCAGAAGCCGTTTGAGGACCCCTTTTCAAATGCTCAAAACATAATTATTTTTGATAGTAGTGGTAATCCACCACAACCAGGGGCTGTCAAAGGGGTCGCATCTGATCCATTTGTCAATAAGCAGGGAGATCAGAGAGTTCCCCGAAGTGGCCGTGTAAGCACCGCATTTGAGCTGGGCAGTAGCAACGCTAGAAAAATGTCGCAAGAAAGTCGGACTTCAACATCTAGTGCGACCAGTAAGAACAGCTTTGCGGCGATTGCCGAGTTGCAGGGCCTCGCACAGCAGTCATATACCAGTCATAAATGAGTGTAATGTAAGAGAAGTTTTTAAGTAGGTAGGTGGAATATGCTATTATACTGTATACTATGACCAGAAAGTGAGGAATGAAAGGCAATGAATGAAAATTGATAAATCATAACTGACAGCTAATAATAAATAGCCTTTTACTACTAAACCAGACTTAGACAAATGTCCATTGTCTGTCTGGAGGTCTATGTATTGAAGGTGAGGAAGGAAAAAAAAAAAAAAAAAGAGGCTTGTCCAAAGTCTCGGTCAGGCCTGACGCCAGCTCAGTTATAATATGGTGAATAATAAAAAAAAGGCGCAGATGGATTACGTAATGTCTCTATCGTCAAGTGCTATATTTTGGCATCTCAGTTTGAGCAATTGCCATTTTCCTTTTCCTTCTCTTTCCCTCTTTTTTCCCTTCTTCTTCACTAACACCAGTGCCACGTATAGTAATAGAAAAAAAACTAATCTATTCAATTGTGAGAAACCCATAAACCGATATATTTAGAAAGTTTCAACCTACTCCCTTTTATTCTTTTTGATAAAACAGTGTATCGCCCCACAGTAATCCAGCAAGCTCTGTCATCGCAACTGTTTTGGACACGCCAGACATTCTAAAATGGCCATTATTCAACGTAACAAAAATAAGGGTCAGGCTAAAAAGGCTCCTCCTCCTAAGAGAGGTGGTGTTCAGAAGGCCACTTTTGATATTGCAAAAAAGAAAGAAGTCGGTGTTTCCGACTTGACGCTTCTAAGTAAAGTTTCTGACGAATCTATTAACGAGAACCTGAAAAAGCGGTTTGAAAACGGTATCATTTACACTTATATTGGCCATGTGGTAAGTGAGATTTTTTGAGGCGTAGGATGCTTCCATTGCGCTTTTTCGGGATTTTTTTGCTAACCTTTTTTTTTTTTTTTTGCCAGCTCATCTCTGTGAACCCTTTCAGGGATCTTGGTATTTATACCGACGAAGTGTTACAAAGCTACAAAGGAAAAAATAGATTAGAGGTATGCGAAACTTGGAGATACGCCTAAATTCTTTTGAAAAAAAATAATACTAACATAGTTTTGACAGGTACCTCCTCATGTCTTTGCTGTCGCAGAGGCCATGTATTACAACATGAAATCTTACAAGGAGAACCAGTGCGTTATTATTTCAGGAGAATCCGGTGCTGGTAAAACTGAAGCTGCTAAACGTATCATGCAGTATATTGCATCCGTCTCCGGCGAGTCATCATCTAATATTCAAAAAATCAAAGATATGGTTCTGGCTACTAACCCTCTGCTTGAATCATTTGGCTGTGCAAAAACTCTCAGAAACAATAACTCGTCGAGACACGGAAAGTATCTCCAAATTCAATTCAACCAGCAGGGCGAGCCCATTGGTGCCAATATCACAAACTACTTGCTAGAAAAAGCTCGTGTTGTAGGACAAATTCAAAACGAGCGAAACTTCCACATCTTTTATCAATTTACAAAGGGTGCTTCACAATCCCAGCGTGATACTTATGGCATTCAGACTCCAGATACTTACCACTACACTAACGACAGTAAATGTACAAGCGTTGATGGTATCGATGATATTGCCGATTTCAAGGAAACTATCCGTGCCATGGAGATTATCGGTCTGCACCAGAGCGAACAAGATCAAATCCTCCGTCTGCTTGCATCTATCCTATGGATTGGAAATGTTGATTTTACTGAGAATGACCAGGAGCAAGCTGCTATCAAAGATCTTTCCGTTCCAAATTTCATTGCCTATCTTCTTGACGTTGATGCTGAAGCCCTGGAGAAGGCGCTTACTCAGCGTATCGTTGAGACATCTCACGGTGCTAGACGTGGTTCAGTTTATGAAGTTCCTCTGAATAAGGTCCAAGCCAAGTCTGTTAGAGACGCGCTAGCCAAAGCTATTTACAACAATCTCTTTGATTGGATTGTTGAAAGAGTCAACCAGTCTCTGGAAGCTAAGGAAGGTAAGGATAAAACTATTGGTATTCTCGATATTTACGGGTTTGAAATTTTTGAGAACAACAGTTTTGAACAAATTTGCATCAACTATGTCAACGAGAAACTACAGCAGATTTTCATTCAATTGACTTTAAAGACCGAACAAGAAGAGTATGTTCGTGAGCAAATCACATGGACTCCTATTAAATACTTCAACAACAAAATTGTGTGTGATTTAATTGAGGAGAAGAGACCACCAGGTATTTTTGCTGCCCTCAACGATGCCTGTGCTACAGCCCATGCTAATGTTGATGCTGCCGACCAAAGCTTTGCCCAACGTCTTGGACTTGTATCCGAGAACCCTCATTTCGAGCAACGTCAAAACAAGTTTTTGATCAAGCATTACGCGGGTGATGTGTACTACGACATTAAAGGGATGACAGAGAAGAATAAGGATCAGCTGCTAAAGGACTTGCTACTGCTTCTTTCTAAGTCGGGCAATGCTTTCCTCACTTCTCTGTTTCCTGATCAAGTTGATACTTCTTCTAGAAGACGTCCCCCTACCGCAAGTGATAAGATAAAGCTGTCTGCCAACGACCTCATGCACACCCTTTCGCTTGCACAACCTTCTTACATTAGAACAATCAAGCCCAACCAGACAAAAATTCCTACTGATTATGACACTAAAATGGTCTTACATCAAGTTAAGTATCTTGGTCTCCATGAAAATGTTCGTATCAGACGCGCCGGTTTTGCTTACCGTCAAACATATGAGAAGTTTACTGAAAGATTTTATTTGCTATCTAGCAAAACGTCTTATGCCGGTGATTTCATTTGGAAGGGTGATTCCCGCTCTGCTGCGGTTGAAATTCTCAAGGATACCTCTATTCCTACCACTGAATATCAGATGGGTACTACTAAGGTATTCATCAAAACTCCTGAAACCTTATTTGCCCTTGAACATATGAGAGATATGTATTGGCACAATATGGCTGCCAGAATTCAACGTGCTTGGAGGCATTACCAACAGCGCAAGATTGACGCTGCAATTAAGATTCAGAGAGCTTGGAGAGGCATTAAAGGCAAGAAGAAGCTTATTGAGCTCCGAGATGAGGGTCATACTCTTCTTAATGGTAGAAAAGAACGTCGCCGCATGTCTCTTAATGGCTACCGAAGATTTCTTGGAGATTATCTTGCCTGTAATGACCCCAAGAGTGCTGGAGGATTTTTGGCTCGTGCTGTTGGTTTGAATGAAAATGTGGTCTTTTCTATGAATGGTGAAACCTTGGTTGCAAAGTTTGGTCGTTCAAGTTTAAGAGTTCCGAGAAAACTCATTCTCACAAACTCCAAATTTCTGATTATTTCAGAGCAGATTATAAACCATCAGTTGTCTTTTGTTGTGGACCGTACGATCCCGATATCCTCTATCAAGTACGTTGCCATGTCGAACATGAGGGATGACTGGATTGCTCTTTCCGTTCAGTCACCATCGGAGCCTGATGCATTTATTTCTTGTCCCTTCAAGACTGAGTTGGTGCTCATGTTAACAAAGCTGAGACGTGGTCTTGACGTCAGAATTGGCCCTACTATTCAATACTTTAAGAAACCCGGGAAATTGACTACTATCAAGTTTCAGAAGGATGAGTCAGTCACTAAAGATGATTTCTATAAAAGCAGTACTGTACGGGTTTCGACTGGCATGCCTCCCAACTCAGTGTCAGATCCTACACCTAAGAAGAAGAGCAGCGGCAATTACCAACCTAGGCCTCGTCCACAGCCCCGTCCTGCTGCCAATCAAGCTAGACGTATTCCCCCTGCTCCCCCTGCTGCTCAACCTCTTCCCAGTGGCAACACAAGTGCTGCCCATGCTCCTAGTGGATATGGTCAGCCTATTCAACAACAATCTGCTCATTCAGCTGCTGTTGCCGCGGCCAACTCCGCATACAATCCTTACAGTGGTCAGAGCCAGCAGCCCACACAGCAGCGCACTCCTGTTACGCCGGCTACCAGACCCAAGCCTGCGCAAGAGCAGTCTCAGCCTCGTCCTACGCCAGTGACAAAGGCTCATAAAGCGCCTCCTCCTCCACCTCCCCCTGCTGCTGTGCAACCCCCTCCTCCACCTCAGCCCGCAGAGCCCACCTACAAGGCGCTCTACGACTTTTTCAGTAGTGATTCGAATCAGCTTTCAATTAAGCAGGGTGAGATTGTTTTAATGGTGAAGCAGGGCAACGATGGCTGGTGTCTTGCCAAGCGAAAGGATGGCTCAGAAGAAGGCTGGACGCCCTTTACTTATTTGCAGGAAGTCAAGACTGTGGCTGCACCTCCACCCGCTCCGCCAGCGACAAGACCAAAGAAAGCGGCTCCTGCTCCTCCTGCTAAGAAGTCTTCGGCAGGCACTTCGGGTGTTGCTACACCCGTGACTCCCGCTACCGGTGGCGCCAATTTAGGTACAGGTCTCGCAGAGGCTTTAAAGCAAAAAAATCAGGTCAATAACACTCTTGCTGGTGGTTTAGCTGACGCCCTGAGAGCAAGAACTGGTCGCCGTGACAGTGATGAAGACTCTGACGATGATTGGTAAACAGTCGTAATAGAAATTAGTTTGATATCTTTTGGGTTAATAATTTTTTTATTATTAGTTTAATGGATTTTAGAAAATATTTGTATTAATAATAAGGTAGCTAAGCTATTGAAATGTACCCGCTTTGGATATTGCTTAATTGGTGGGACAAGTTACAACACGGTCAAACCCAGTATAAATTACGATTTGAAATCTAAAGCCTTTGCCTTCTCAATCCAGACATCAAGATTACTAGAAGACTCAATTGAATTGTCAATGACACCATTGATCACCACAGTTGGGCTGACATGAATGCTGTTCTGTCTCGCCTGTTTGATAAAGTACTTAACATCGGCCGCTAGGAGATTGCCCTTGTTACCAGATTCTGCGGGGATAGAAACTAGTTCAAGAAATTTCTTAGGCTCAATGCCCACTGACTCCTGGGCAAGCTTGGCTAGACGATCATACGTCTGCTTTCTTGACTCATTGTAAAGAGCTGCATCGTAATACTCTTCAGAGTGGTCGAAGAGGGCATCGGAGAATTCCCAAAACTTTTCCGGCGCAATAATACTGACAGCAATGGCAGCTTCATGAACCAGCGTCGAGGATGGGTGCCACGGCTGGATCTGGTGGCGGAAAATAAAAGTAAACCTGTCGGGGTAGAGTTCATTAATCTTGGGGATGATAGTTTTACGCAACTTATTGTAGATTTTAGCGCTAAATGGGCAGACATAGTCAAGGTAGATCTCAATTGAATTGGTGCGGCCAACGGCAGGGCCGAGGCTCTGAGCGTAGTATTTAGGAGCAATAGACATGAGGAGCACTGAGAGAAAGTAAAAATAAAAAAAAAAAAAGGGCAATGGTGGTGACAAGAAAAAAAAAAGTTGCAGGTAGAGAAGAGAAACCCCCTGTGTGGTCAGAACGCCGTAGGTATATATATATATATATATATATAGAATTTTTTTTGAGGTTGCGGGCTTTGGTGTGGTTTTGATGCCATAAAATAAAATTGTAACCTAAATAAACTATAGTTTATTTTTGTATTTTTTTTTGTTAACTAGAAATACTCACAAAGGACCAATTCCGTATTCATTCATCGCTGTTGATACAGGTAGATATATATATATATATATACATCTCAGTTTTAAAAAATTAATAGAAGCTAACAAAGTCACGCTTCAAATATTTACATTTCTAACCGCACACTCATTTGCTATTTACATTTACTGCATTTTCACCAATGTTGTTCTTGTACCAATCAGCAACCACAAACGCCACATCTAAAGACTGAGAAACGCTGAGACGAGGGTCACACACTGTATCGTAGCGAATTACCAGATCCTCGTCTTCCAGAGCCTGAGAGCCACCAATACATTCAGTGACAGCATCACCAGTCAACTCCAAGTGAACACCGTTAAGCGTGCTGTCATTGTCCTTGTGAATCTGCAGGGCTAGCTTCACCTCTGTAATGATATCGTCAAAGTATCTAGTCTTGACCTTTGTAACTGGAGACGTCTTGGTGTTACCGTGGCAAGGGTCGGACACCCAAACAACCTTGTGCTTAGACTTTTGCACCGCGGCGATGTGTGGAGGCAGCAACTTTTCGACCTTGTCAGCACCGTAACGAGAAATCAGCGTAACACGACCAGTTTCGAAGTCAGGGTCAACAATATCGAGTAAACGCACGAGCTCAGCGGCCTCCATTGATGGTCCCACCTTTATGCCAATAGGGTTTGCGACGCCACGGAAAAATTCGACGTGCGCATGATCTAGCTGTCTTGTTCTATCTCCAATCCAGATGAAGTGTGCAGAGGTGTTATAGTAGCTCTTCTCGCCGGTGGTAGGGTTGCGCAGCAGCCTTGTCAAACTTTGCTCGTACTCAAGTAGAAGCGCCTCGTGCGAAGTGTAAAAATCAATAGACGTAATGTCCGCAGAATCGTCAGCGCCAACGGTCTTCATAAACTCCAAACCCTCAATGATACGGGTCACAATTTCCTCATATCTTTGTCTGACATTGTCACTTCTAACGTGCGAAAGATCCCAGTCTCCCGGGTGTCTCAGATCCGCAAGACCATTTTGAAGAGATGACCGAATGAAGTTCAGAGTTGCCGCAGAGTGAAAGTACGAGCTAACAAGACGATTGGGATCAGGCAGACGGTCGTTGACATCAAAGCCATTAATGTTATCGCCTCTAAAGGAATTTATCTCTTTGCCTTCGACCATCTCGGTGAGCTTTGATCGAGGCTTGGCGTACTGGCCGGCCATTCTGCCGATTCTCACAACAGGCAGCTTGATACCCCAGATCAGTACTAGTGACATCTGTAGCAACACTTTTAGCTTGTTCTCAATATTGTCTTGAGTGCAGTAGTCAAAAAGTTCGGCGCAATCACCACCCTGAAGCAGGAAAGTCTTGCCTTCAGCCGCAGCTTTGAGTTTTTTTTTGAGCGCTTCAATCTCACGCGGATGAACCAGCGGGGGCAGCGATTCAAGCTTTTCTAATGCGGTTTCAACCTTTTTGTAGTCATCGTAAACGACGTCCTGCACTATGGGGCAGTCTTGCCAGGTCACAGGCGACCAATGCTTTTTTGAGGGCTCTTTAGCAATTACGGGAGGGCGCTCAGCACCCATATCGTTGGACTGAGTGCGGAGCTTGGCAGCACGCTTAGCTCCTTCACTCGCCGTGAGCTTTTGAGGGTTTGAGACAATAACTTTGATGGGCTTCTGGTCCATGTTGTCAATATGCAGTGTCCGATGAGGGCTGTTGGTGTTCTTGTTGTTTTTGCTGTGGAGCTGCTTTCAAAAAAAAGATATAAAAAAAAATGGAAAGGACCTGAAAGAGTTTTTGTACAAAAAGTTGATGACTGAATGTTTCAAAAAATCCTAAATTTTTCTTTCCTAAGAGTCAACCGCGTATGTCAGGTTGGAGACCTGAGGAGCTTAGTAATTATATAAATACGGTCTTTCCCCGAAGTTTTAGGGAAATTAAGGAATAAAAGTATTTTCTTTCTACCCGTACCTTCGGTCCTCTCGTACATCACGGCTCCCCCTTCACGGGTTTGCACGTTTCCCAGAAAAATGTAGGGTGACAGCGTAAGACTTAGAACTCAAGACCTCAGTGATATTTGGGTATGGATGCGATTGAAATCGAAAACTGTCAGGTTGGAGACCTTAGGGGCTTAGTAATTATATAAATATGGTCTTTCCCCCCCCCTCTCCCCGAAATTTTAGGAAAAATCAAGGAATAAAAGTACTTTCTCTCTACTCGTAACTAGAGGTCTACTCGCACATCACGGCTCCTCTTCGCGGGTTTGCGCGTTATCCAGAAAATAATTGTGACAAAAACCGATACAGATTTTCACATTTTGAAATACTTAATATCAGCTTCTATAGGCTTCATTAACGCAATTTGATCTTCTTGAACCGCTTCATCACCACTCCAGAGAAACGGTCATTTTCTTTGTCGATCGTCGTTTCCAGGACAAAAACCTAGCAACTCGTACACGGCGCAGTACCTGGTCTAATGTTTTTAGTAGGTTTGACAGCGTTTTGAGATTCGCTCTCAGACTTTTATCTGAACCATTCAGCACAACTGCATCTACAAATCGACCGCACTTCATGGCCAGGAAGCGCGACAACGACAGCATTCCCCGGGCTTTTCTTTTTCCGTTAAACCGTCTCCTACTGTCAGCTTTTCTATCTTGATGGTATTCTTGCTCTTTATGTCCCAGAAAAAGGCTCCACGGACCCCGTCGCCGTGACGCCATTGGGGTCGGCTTCCCGTAGATAAATTCGCCCAGCCATCGCTGTGGTAACAGCCTTAGATCCCTGTAGCCTTGGATCCGTGAATTTCGTTTGAATTGGATTTTTCTGCGTTGCTGTTCCTTGGGGTCGATATAATAATAGGTTCTGTTACGCTTCCATGCACAGCGAAGCTTGCGCCGGCCCTTGACAACGTACTTTTGGTGCCTCCGGGTGACATTTCGTAGCCTCTGACTTTTCCTGCTAGCAGGTATTGGAGGTGAGTAGAGCGGCATCTGCTGAAAGCAATGTGTTAATACAGTAGCTATATTCTATCAGAGTCTTTCAAGCTGACTGAATCTCATCTAGATCTTGTACCTATCGGGCCTTTTACTCCTATTGAAATAATATCGTCAAATGTGAAAGCGATGGGTTCCAAACGGCAGCAAATTGTGCATAACGCGCGAAAAAAAAAAATCCAAACGAGCGGCCTTTTGAATTTTCCTTAGACCTGCTACCTTGTCTATCTTGCAACATCTACAGCGACATGCTGACGACCCCGTCGTTGCGTATGTCATGGCATTCGAAACTGAAGGTTAGGGTTATGAATGACCATTTCTCATTTTTGAAATTTTTAATCGTGAAGAACCCTCGACTTAGAATTTTATTTTCGTTTTTATTTCAATTTATTTATTTTTTCTTATTTTGCTTGCATTTAATTTTTAATTCTTCTTACTTCTTTCTTTATTCGCCGTTTTTTTTTTTTTTGAAAGCAATCTTCGTTGTTGTGCTGTTCTGTCTGTTTTGTGGTTACCCCCTCCCCAAAAAAATACTTCGAGTCCTACATCACAAACACCTTAGCCTTCTCTCGACCCTTCGAAATCTTTAACAGGCGCGCTTCATGTCGCCTTGGGAACTAGTCAACAGACTCGTGAAAAACGAAAACTAAATAGACTCTCAGTCACCATTCTCTCTTTATACCATCAGATGCCCCTCATTACTGAGGACCGTTTATGCATTCTTAACGACATTTTGGCGCTAGATGCTTATCTAGACCGGGCATCGTCGCTTGTACGTCGCCGCTATGCTCTTTTCTCAAAAATGCCTGTCCACCACCGAGAAATCGCCGCTGATGTTGGCTACCTCGACCGATTACATAAGATTGAGGTCAAGATCATCTCGAATGCTGCCGTCATTAGCGATCTTGCGCAGTACGCGCGTCAGCTACATGCTGTTAAGGACCACGAATTTCGCAGTGCCCGGCCCGTTTCTAACAGTCATGTTATTGAATTAATGCACCAGATTGTGCGCGACTGGTCACAAGATCTTGATGCCGAGCGACGGCAGCTCTTTACACCACTATTGACTAGCCTCGAAAATGAGTTTAGCCCGGGCAATCGGCCATTTGCACGGGTGCTTGTTCCAGGATCGGGCCTTGCCCGTGCGGCCTACGAAATCAGTTTACTTGGATTTCAGACGAAAGCTCTTGAGTATTCGCACCTTATGGATATGGCCGCACAGTTTATGTTTGACATGAACAATAACGGCCGTGCTAACATTGAGCTATTTCCCTATGTCCACGACTTTTCGCATCAGTCCACAGCACAGCATCAACTCCGTGGCGTTGTGCTACCAAAACTCCCTGAACCTCTTAAGAAACCAGCAAATTTGACACTTGGCTACGGAGACTTCACCGAGCTCATGCACACAGAACCCAAATCCTACGATGCAATCGTGACGCTTTATCTGATAGATACTGCAGAGAACGCTCTACAGTATCTTGATGCCATTCGGGTGCTGCTCAAGCCTGGCGGGATTTGGATAAATTATGGTCCACTAAAATGGGGGACTGCGCCTCAGGTAGAGTTCACATTAGAAGAGCTTGAAATGGTGATTGGCAAGCTGCATTTTACCATTGAACAAAAATTTAATGGAGTTGATGAATATAATGGCGACAACCTGTCACTTTGGCAAGGGCTTTACAAGATTAGAGGCTGGGTAGCCCGAAAGAACTACTGTTGATACTATAATCGAGGAGAAATGTCGCCTCAACACCCATATGAAATGAATGTTACGAATACATATATATATAATAACGCTTAGACTTTGAAGGACACGCGCCTTTTTTCTAATTTAAAATGCAATAACTAATTTGAATTAATTCTATTATGTTTAGCTAGATAATGCTCAATAACCATGGTTCTGGATGCCTCCAAGACTATTCACATAATCTATCAAATAGGAATCCCATCTTTCAAGCGACTGTTTATAAACAGCAGTGCGTTGTTTCGAGTCAATAGTTTTAACTTGAATCCGGTACACACCCATTACTGGTCGGTGATCTGATACTCGCACTGTCAACGAAGTGTATTTTAGTGGCTGAATGCGATTAATCCCGCCACGAAAAAAAATTCTGTCACACCAAGCTGGGACACGCCGTTTTTCACTTGAGTCATACTGATCAGTACCAACATCAAACTTATAAGTTGGGGAAAATGCAATATCGGCCTCTTGAAAGGCTCTCAGCCTGTGACCAGGATTCTTCATCAACTGGTGAGTAAGCTGATCGGCCTCTATCAATTTTGGAAAATCTTTGTCTTGAATGGCTTGGATAGCAACTTGTCGATGCATGTTTAAACGATAGTTCATGTCACCTGAGAAAAAACAAAATTCGTGATCCAAAATCATTGTGCCATCACCACCATTAGCAAAAATGCCCTTGCCAATGTATTTTGTATTCTCAGAAGCATCCAGAAACCTAGTTTCAAGAATTGTTTCTATATCCTTATTGCGCTGAAGAGAATGTGTTTGGCCAGCGGCCAAATGGCAATTAACAAAGCAAATCGAAGAATCATCAATCATTAATCTCACGGCAAGACCACCTTTGTTTCCATGAAGACCACCCAGGCCAGTCTTAATAGAGTTAGATTTAACACTTCTAAAGAAGGAAAGTTCATTAGCTTTGACAAAAACGCAGGTGAATAGGCCAACCATGTTGTTAGAATGAACCAAGTGGTACTTTTCGCCAAAGCCATGTACAATCTCTGAAGCTAATTTATCCTGCCAGGCCTTATATTGGCCTGAAATATGCGTGGATGTGACAACCTTCGCTTCCTTTTCTTTTTTCCTCTTATTGGATTGGAACATGGTTTTAGCTGTTACAGCTTTATTGTCCAATTCAACCAGTTCCTGAAATCCAAACACAATAATTTCTGGATTCTTCGTGCAATGGTTTGAAAAAGCCTTTTTCAAAAACATTCGATCTGTTTCGCTTCGATCTAAGTCTGTTGGTCTAGCAGCTCCAGCATTCCAAGTAATGTTTAGCACATCCACCTCCCTATATGAGCAGAAGTCCTCTGTATGCAGTTGCATATCAGTTTCTGAATGACGTTAGTGTTAATAAAAAAAAAAAAAGGTTTAAGCATACCAATCCAGTCTGTTTTTAAAAGGCCATCCCATAAAAGTACACCAGGTTCTTGTCCAATTGAGAGGACAGGCATGTGACCCATCTGACTGCTTGAAAAAAACGATCGTTCGTTTGACATAATGCAACGCACTCCCATCTCATGGCCCTTCCACTCTTTCATAATCTTCCATGGTTTCTTTGAAATATCAATAACATAGATATGGCCACTTTTCAAGCAAACCCAAAGATGACTTCCGACTCCAGTCATGGCCGTTATCTTATGGATGGAAATATTGACTGATTCAATCACAATGCCTTTTGAACGTGAGAACATGGTTATAGATCCATCTTCATGGCCAAAGTAAATATTGTCTGGATACCGTATCACAGATGCAGCACATGTAAAATCCCCGCCAATCTTGCCCACAGGGGTTGAGAGACAGGCAATCGGTCTCGGAGTTATGTTAAAAGTACCACTTCCATCAATGGTTGGGTGGTAAACATGTACTTGACGATTCCTACCAACCCATATCTGATCTCCTGAAATGCAATGAGCTTTAAAATTTGCAGTCATTCGATAGGCTTTAGGTGTTGCATTGATACTATCCTCCCATATGCAAATTTTACCATCCTCACTGATCGTCCAAAGCTGATAGTTTACTGCTTCGATGGCTAAAACTGCCACCATGTGCATGTGCAATCGTTTGGAAGTGATAGCCTGCTGATTCAAATCAATCTCCCAGAGTTGACCTTCCTTGGTTCCAAGCCAAGCAATAGTACCTTGAAGATTTGGGTCTCGCATCGGCTTGAACCCGATTGCTGTAAATCGAGTATCAGAATGTGTGAAAGACCATAAAATCTCTGAGGTTTGAACATTAACAACCTTGGTGTTATGAGAAGACACTATGAGGATATTTCCGAAAATTGCAGTAGCCTCTACACGATGGCGAGTAGGAATCTCATGTTGAGGTCCGTTGAATATTGGTGCTCTTCTATTGGCTTGGGATGAATCAGGGTAGCTGTTGGTAGTACCACTTGCGCTACTACCATCATCAGACTCGCAGCCCGTATCTTCACCCCCAGAACTGAGCTCTTGGTTACTGTAATTTTGTTGACTTCGTTTGGGGATACTACTATTTTGCGTTAAATCAAAACTTGATGATCCTGTGGCAGTAGAAGAACTGGAAAAATAATCCATACGTTGTGGGGGCGGTGGAGGTTGATAAATTTGCTGAGGCAATGTCGGTTGCAGCAAATCCTGCGACGAGCCTGAAGCAGGTAGTGATATCTGGCTTGACACCTGGCTTGACACCTGGCTAGAAGATGAATAATAAGGAAGTGGCTTCTGATATAATGGAATAGGTTGAGGATGATGGAGAAAGCTTGGCTGTGCTGGTTCTGACGGTGATGTAAGAGGACTCTGTCGTTGATTCGCGTTTAAACTGTTCTGAGATAATGAATGATGCAATTTTCTGGATGGAGGAGGTAGTGGAGGGACTGGAGATTTAGACTTGGATACGCTTATGGGCTCTTCATTAAGGGTAAGTATAACAGATGCTTGTGATTGAGAGTGCATAAGTCTAGGTAAGGGCGGGGGAGGAGCAAAACTACTAGGATTTGGCATATCAGGACTTGAAGATTTTGGTGAAGGCAGAGTAAGTTTTGAAGACAAAGGTGTGTTTATTTGAGAAATTGATACAGTTCCAGCTGTAGCACTTCTGGGAGGCAAAATTGGTAGAGAAGTTGAAGGAACAGGGTCTGGAGGAGGTGCAAATATAGTTGAATTAGTATTAGTTGCAGGAGAAATGCTGGGGGTTACGGGCCGTGAAGGAGGGGGTACTGGGACTCCATTGCTTACAACTGGAATAACAGGAGAAAGCTTTCGAAACGGCGGTGGCAAAAATGTAGTTTCAACCGATGTAGGTGATGCCACGACTAGAGTTGGAACAGTAACCGTCGCCTCCTTCAATATAGATATACTATGAGATTCCTCAACAGATGTGTTGGAAACGGTGTTATTGTAGATGTTATTGACGTCATGAATTGGTGGTTTGGCAGAAATATCTAAAGGTGAACTTTGTTTGAGAGGAACTCCTGTAAGATGTGCAGGCTTCTTTTTGATTGATGGCCGGGGTTTTTGTAGTGTAGATCTGTGAGCCACAGGTTCGCTAGTTTCACCAACTAAATTACCATTCTGATAAAAATCAGGCTGCGGATGAGTTGATAGCAAAATATTGATAATTTTGCTTGACGGCTCGTCTCTGGTAGTTTCAGAGTCATGGGATGATGTAATTTTGGACTCGAATACTTGGTGATCAGGCAATTGTGGTGATTTTCCTGTAGGGTGGACTGGTTTCAGGGGCGGCGCTTTATTGATCTGACCAGAGCCCAATGTATTGCCGAGGTTTGAGCAGTTATTGTCGGAAGCCATCTGCTCCCATTTGTTTCGAACAGAGTTGACTGAAAAAAATGAATGCTCTTCAGAGGACATGACGAAGTCTGTTACAGGAGATTCAATTCACAGATCTTATGCGAGAATGGGGTGGTAGTAGGTGAGAAGACGAAAGTATAAAGAATGTGGCAAAGATTAAGATAGAAAGACACGTAATTATAGCTGAAAGCAAAGAAATGAAATAAATAAGAAAGGAGGGTTTCTTCAAGACTAATTATATCTCGTTAGTCTAGAAACTATCATTGCCATTGACTAATAATAATAATAATAATAATAATAATAATAAACGGGAGACGAGAAATTTTTTTTAACTCGAGCAACGTGTTAATGGCAATGGTGATAAATTATGGTGAGAGTCAGGGAGTTGACAAAACAAAAGTAAAAATAACAAAAAAGGGAATTTTGACAGAAAAAAAGGTTGCCAAAAAATTACCATCAAATTTTTTTTTTTTCAAACAAAGGCTTGACGTTTGATATACTCTAGATTCAACGGCCAGGCACAAGAAAGAAAGAAAGAAATAATGTATATAAGAAGTGATAATCTGCAAGTTTTAAGAATATAATTCGTATTCATTTACATTTTTTGTTACTCAAAGTGCAAGTGACTTGTATCGTGAACAATGCCACATTTTAGAGTGCGTTAAAGTAAAAATGATATAAGTAAAATAAAATCTATGTTATCGAAATATAGAAAAGTAATAAAAAAATTATATGCTCACATCATTAATTAAAATAGAATAAAAATTGAGAAGAAAAAAATTTTAAACCATGAGAACAGCAAAAATAAGAGCTGAGATCATCATGCCGCCATTCAATCCAACTTTAGGAGAGGCGTTGGTTTGGGAAACCGGAGCAGAAGGTGAAGAAACAACAATGGGCTGGGTCGAAGATCCAGAAGGTGCAGGTCCACCAGGGACAACAATAGATCCAGTGTATGAAGCAGAAGAATCCTGGGCCTTAACTGTGGTAGGAGTGGAAGATTCAACAGGCTTGGTGGTGTGAACAAATGTTGTCACAGTAACTGCACCTGAGGAAGGTTGCTCAGCTCCATTATGGGGACCAGTAGTGGAGATAGAGTTGGAGCTGGTTTGAGTGGCAGTAGGCTCACAAACAACAGTTGAAACCTTGGTTTCACCGTGCTCGACAACAATAGTTTCACTGGGGACACAAACAGGGGCTGACACAAACGATTCAGGCTTATTACCAGTAGGGACAACAGGAGTAGTCATAGGAATAGACTGGGAAGTGGAATCAGTAGGAATCGGGCACACAACAGTAACAGTCACAACAGATCCGTTGGACTTGGTGGAAGTATGAACGCCGGGAACACAGACAGGAGAAGAAGCGGAAGAAATAGGAGCAGAGTCAGTAGCAGAACCGCTGGCAGGAGCAGAGCCGGTGGCGGAAGCAGAGCCAGAAGCGGGAGCAGAGCCGGTGGCAGAAACAGAGCCAGAAGCGGGAGCAGAGCCAGGGGCAGAAGCAGAGCCAGAAGCGGGAGCAGAGCCGGTAGCAGGAGCAGAGCCGGTGGCAGAAGCAGAGCCAGAAGCGGGAGCAGAGCCGGTGGCAGAGCAGCCTTCAGTCATGGTGGACACAACAACGGTACCACCAGGCAAAGTGACAGTGGCGACACCACAGACAGGAGTAGAGCTGGAAGCGGGAGCAGAACCAGTGGCAGAAGCAGAGCTAGAAACAGGAGCAGAACCGGTGGCAGAAGCAGAGCTAGAAACAGGAGCAGAGCCGGTGGCAGAAGCAGTGCTGGAAGCGGGAGCAGAGCCGGTGGCAGAAGCAGAGCTAGAAGCAGAAGCAGAGCCCGTGGCGGAAGCAGTGTTGGAAGCGGGAGCAGAGCCGGTGGCAGGAGCAGAGCTAGAAGCGGGAGCAGAGCCGGTGGAAGAAGCAGAGCCAGAAGTAGAAGCAGAGCCAGAAGCAGGAGCAGAGCCGGTAGCAGGAGCAGAGCCAGTGGAAGAAGCAGAGCTGGAAACGGGAGCAGAGCCGGTGGCAGAGCAGCCTTCAGTCATGGTGGACACAACAACGGTGCCACCGGGCAAAGTGACAGTGGTGACCCCACAGACAGGAGTAGAGCTAATGGAAGGAGCAGAGCTAGAAACAAGAGCAGAGCCGGTGGCGGAAGCAGAGCTAGAAGCAGGAGCAGAGCCAGTGGCAGAAGCAGAAGCAGTGCTGGAAGCAGGAGCAGAGCCAGTGGAAGAAGCAGAGCTGGAAGCAGGAGCAGAGCCAGTGGAAGAAGCAGTGCTAGAAGCAGGAGCAGAGCCAGTGGAAGAAGCAGAGCTGGAAGCAGGAGCAGAGCCGGTGGCAGAGCAGCCTTCAGTCATGGTTGACACAAGAACAGTGCCACCGGGCAAAGTGACAGTGGTGACACCACAGACAGGAGCAGAGCTAATGGCAGGAGCAGAGCTAGAAGCGGAAGCAGAGCCGGTGGCAGGAGCAGAGCTAGAAGCAGA